>OFHS01000795.1:23327-35185 GCA_900245855.1 Calvadosia cruxmelitensis
GCACTATCCCATTTGTCCGTCTGTAACCCGTAACCTTATCCGCACAATCTGTTCTGTCACTTCTGTGTGCTTCACTCTACTACAGTTCGTCTCACGCCATAGATGGCACCGACCGCTACAAGGCCCTTGGAATTCTGTCATATATTCCTGTCTTGGTACACCGGCAACGTCCCATATGCCAGCCAGTGAGCCAACTAGCAAGCAAGCAAGATGGACGGTCTGACAGGGAGGCCGACCGACCGACAGACCGACAGACAGGAAGACAGTCAGACAGACAGACAGATAGGCAGACAGACAGGCAGATAATTAGATAATTAGAGGTGCTAATTACGTACCTTTGAGTATATTTAGAATCAGTGCTAGAACAGGTCCACTGGAAGGAGCTGGGAAATCAAGCAGCTTGTATTGCCCTAGCTTTGTCTCGATCGCCTTTCTCACGATTGCTTTGTAGCCCTTCAGATCCTCGAGTGTTAGTATACCTTTTCGCTTCTTGACATCTTTTACAATTATCTTCGCAAATTTTCCAGTGTAAAATGGATCGGCATTTCCAGCCTCAGCTATTTCTGTCAGTGTCAACGCCAGTGCGAGGTTTCTCATTGTGGCGTTTACTGGTGTTGGTTTACCATTGGAAAAATAGAAATCTCTGAATAAAGACAAATTCAATTTAGGTTTCCAACATTTTGGGTTAATATTTGTCCAATGGGTCAAAAATTATTATATATTTGTATCATCATGCTAACACTCCATAAATTCTCTGAGCTCAAACGTCTTACCATCCAAATTGGAACACTTTCAATTGAGGACCAATGATTATTTAATTATTGCCTAGCGAAATTTCGGATTATTTTAACTTTAATTAGTACTAGGTAAATTGTAAGTTAAATGAATTACATATGGTTTATTGTAAATATTTATAAAGTACGTTTACGTAGGTTTCAATTTTAGGGAAACTTTTATATCGTGTTAGACATTCTTACCATTATGTTGAACAAGTAAAAAGGTTTTTCCTAGCGCAAAAATTATAATGTAATAACTTATTTCGCACCCGTAAACCTTCATGGGAAAACCTTTAAACAGTTTGTCTGTACATTTTGCTTCAAGTTAATGAAGATTAAAATTAGAAATGACTCCTTTTAAATTCTATTAACATTTCTCTATGTATGTCTCTTTTGATTCAAGATGCTTGAATTAAAGTTTGAAATAGAGATGGGAAGAAATCCATTGTTAAACATTTTTGATTTTGATTTCGAGGTGAATTTAAAATGCTAGAACACGGAAAAACAAATTTTGAATCCGAATAATTTTTGATTTCCTTCAAGAGAAATGATAATAATTCTTCTAGGAAAAACAAGTCGATGGGAAACTGAATCGCCTTTATGACGCGGGTTTTCATTCATCTTGGAATTTCATAGTAGCCTAGGCCTGCACGGCAGCAGAAACCTATCAGAGCCTTGTTTTGAGTTTTCTTTGACAAAAAAATCTTAGGTTTTTTATTAAAAAGTTACAATTTGCGAATCCGATTTTTTATGTTTAGTTCAACTAGTTTTATGTTTAGTTCAACATGAGTTAGTTTAGTTCTAGTAGAATTCGATTTCGAATAATTCGGCACCGAAGTTTGGGAAAACCGAATTTAGATTCAAAGTTCGTCCCATCTCTAACTTGAAATTTACTTTTCAGAATTTGCGTATTGAGTCGTGCTTTTACACAGTCCCCAGCTGGGGCAACTTAAAAAACTTGTTTAGACACAGAAATGCCCTTTCAACGTACATATTATTCCTCTTGAGCAGTAAAACAACAAAAGATCCCTTTGATTGCAGCACAAGGAATTTATCGCCTTCTATTTCCATACTCTGTGCTCTGATATTTACCGAACACACATTAAGACACAGTGTAGTAACTTGCAATGTGTTGTACGCAAGCGCGGGATGATCACGTGATCACCCTGTTATTACCTGTATGTAGAAGTGTGACCTTGAGTCAGATTTTGTCAGACATCAACTAAAAGAAACGCTTGTCCGGCTACTTGCCTTTTTAATCGATTAGTAACCGAATAATCGTTACAATAACATAAAACAAGGATATAAAATAACTAATAACATTTTACGCAACTATAGCTCTTTGAAAAGTTTCATTCCAAGCTTTGCATGACTTCAACTCCAGTATGTCTTCATTCAGTAAGAGAACATTACAAGTATGTTCATTAAAGCCCCAACATGTAATGATGTTCAAACAAGAAATCATGAGTTAGTTTGGAAAGTCAGTTGCGTATGTTGAAAGCAGGGTAGAAACATAGAATATTATGGTTGAGATTGCTTGCCTGAGTATTTTTCTGGCTTTCCTGCCCTTGGATTTCACTAAATAATGTAGTTGAGATTGCTTGCCTGAGTATTTTTCTGGATTTCCTGTCCTCGGCTTTCACTAAATGATGTCAGCAATGCAATGATACCACCAAATGATACGTTGGTGTTACTTTGTCAGCCGCGTCGGACCATGATTTAAGGTGTGGTTTTTGTATTAAGTGCGTTGAGAGGAAGTTAAGAGAGAGAGGGACGACCTCTTCATGTAGAGGACTGTCTATATTATTGTTAATGATACCAAGTTTAATTTTCTTTTTAGTTAAAGGCCACTCACCTCATCACTCGATCCTTGCTGATATCTTCTTTGTATTTATTCACAGCTATAGACAACGTCTCAGTCATTTGAAATCCCTCTGTGGCTATCCTGATGGCTGGTTGAAACAGTTCTCGCCATGGCAACTGACCGTGCAGCTTCCATGCAGCCTCCATTCCACGCAATTCACCAGGAACAGCAACGGCCAAACCTCCTACAAGTTTGATAATAGCCTTGATCAGTACCGTGCTCAGTACCATTGGCATTTACTCTTATATTGTACAGACGAACATGGTTTCGTTTCATTGTTCACTCTATTGATGCTCAGTGAATCGAGCAATCAGTGCAACCGAAGGTTAATTTCACTCAACAAAATGCAATAAAACAGCTAAATTATGGGGCAATTAATATACTAAATCCATAAATTTATTTATTCTCAAATCAATTCACAAGCAGTTCAACATTCATAAAAATGAGTCTACAATACAATAACATCGCAGTCACGTTCTGCCTAACAAATTGAAATGCTAAAAAATACAATATTACCAAAACAAATGAAACTATAATATTTACAATTTAAAAATTTCGTGTAAGTTTTCTCCAACACTTAAGGTGTCAAGAATGCTTGTGGATGCTTGTGCCAAGAATGCTTGAACCCCTCTGAATTGCGATGCTCAATCTTTGAATGAGGTAAGCCCTTGACCTTGCTTCTCCTGTGGCGTCGCTAATATTTTTTGCCTACGCTGTGCATAAATTCTTTGGCTTCATCGCCAAAAGGGTCCATCGTTTCAACGCCTACCGGTTGGATATGGTAGTTACAAGCAAGTGGAGAGTATTTTGTTGTCTTTTTCACCTAGGCCTCATCGGCTGCACTCCCTGCATCTGCTGCCGAATTTGAAACATGGCTGCCAGCCATTGTGTCAACGCAAGTGACGTCCCAAACAGCGCAACGCCCCCTTTTCCATGGAATCTGGGTAACTCTGTCTGGTCGTTTACCGTCAGTCCTTGAAAGACCAGAAGGCTCCAGCAGCGATGGGATGTTCAAGGACGACAAAGTGCGATGCAATATTTGGTTTAATTCAGCGTGGCGTTACCAACGACCAGCTGATCGTTTGCATGATAGGCCATGTAAGCCATCCGCTTGTACCTCGGTACCACATCACATACGTGCGGCTCGCAAACTGAGGTGCCTAGCCGTAGAGCGCTATCAATTCGAAGTTCTGTGTTGGACAGGAAAAGGCCTAGTGGTGCAGATGGTATGGCTTGGAGCCAGGCTCCGGATTCCTTCGCGCGGGCTGCCAAAATTCTAGCTTGATCTTTTTTAGAAATGATGGTCTTGGATAGCATTTCAGATTTTTCATTGACTATTGCAGCGTCGAAGATTTTCTTCTTACCATTGTCAGAAAGTGCGGAGTGGTTGATGTTTGTAACGACTTCCCATTCTGAGATAGACTCTTCCAACATTGGAACTGAACAGTGCCGAAGCTCTGCAGGGAGGAGAGAGTTGACCAATGTTAAAGAGCCAATTACAGATAAGATAAACGCAGAGAGTGAGAGGTCAACCAGGAAGCGGATTCCAAGACCTCCTGCTGTGATGGGCAGGGTTGCTTGGGTGCAGGGTCTTTCTGACAACTTGATTTTAAGTATCTTCTAGGCCCTGTTTGCAAACTAGGTCCCAGATGTTCAACTCAGATCTTCCAAAACACGGGGAACAACATAGTATGTGGATCATGTTTGGTGTTGTGAAGCAATGCTGGAGCAGATACAGGGCGTTGTGGGAATCAAGCAAAGACATCCTTGCGTTCATTCGCTGCAGGTCTGAAGTCTTAATCTCAAGCAGAGGCCCAATCGCGTTCTCGCCTATTGGTGCTCCAAGCAGCTATATACGGTAATCGATTTCGACCTTCCTAACATCGTTCAAGGCCTCTAGCTCGATCATTGATGAATTCCCGATGATTTAGCACTTGCTCCGGTCCAGAGAGAGACCAAGCATCTTTCCCATCTCTTCAACAATGCGTAAATCTGCAATAACCATTTTCAAAGGGCCAGCAATTGTTCCATCGTCCAAATATCATACAGACAGAGGGCTTTTCAGTGAATCAAGCATCAGCTGAACTGTTAGGCTGAACAGCAGGGGTCCAAGAAGAAAATACCAATAGCTATAAATAAAACTAAACATCTGACACAAAAATGTCAAATAAAAATTCATACTTTGTACAAATTTGAAAGCACCCGCTTGAGCTTGGGATTCTTTCCCTGTGATTACACGAAATGATGCACTGTATATCTTATGTGTCAACATACTATTGGCCTCTTGAGCCTATTACGATGAGATTGATGAAAACACATGTCATTATATTCCGGCTGGAATTGTCATATTTACCTCGTACACCATTTGATGGATCACCTCCAAACAAGTCAGTATGAGCCTTTTTGGGTGCAATTTCCCTAAAATCCACAGCTTCAGTCGTTCGCTTTGACTTACTGTATATCAACATGAAACCCCCGCCCCCAATTCCAGTTGAATGACTATTAATGACACCTAGCGAGAGACAAGAAATGCATTTTATTCAATATGCAGAATAAAATGAAATATTATACGATCACTATTACGATCCGGAAGAAATATGAAAATATTATCAGAATCAAATCTCTTCGTATACTTTATGTGTAAATAGCACTATCATATGATAGTTAATTACATGTTTTTTGCAGTTGTTAGCTAATTATTAAATGAACAAACAAAACTACAATATTATAATATCATGCAGCACTTAGTGGCATCCACATAAGGAAAATAATATTAAAATTTTAATTTCTTTGAAATTGTAAATATAGTTCAATGTTTCCATCTAGATTTCATGCTGCATAGCTTTTATCGTGCATTGTGCAAGATTTTCAAGGATAATCTTTATAAATAAATGAAGCAAAATAACATTTATGCGTAGTTAAAGGCAAGACCAAGATCGTAGTACGAAATCTAGCAACGAGGCTAGTTTGGGTCAAGTCGAGCTCAGGCTCCTGCCCGACGGAACTCGCCACGTGAGACAAACGATAATGGTCCTGGTTCCGCGTGATATGTCCTTCGCTATATCTGGTGGCCTTCCCCCATCCAGGTGTCATAGTGGGTCACTCATTCGATCTGGATATCGCGAGCGAAGACAGCTAAACCACTGCTAAACAGTGACAGTGCTCTCATACGAGGAGAATCCAACGCCTGTCGCAAACCTCCCATCGGATAGCACCACAGCCACACTCATCTTGGGCTGATGAGTTTAACGGAATACTATACTAACCTGGCTACTTCGTCTGTCTTTCAAATACGATTTATATTTTAGGAGAAGAATTTCTCATCTCAAGAAATTATGTTTTGAAATCTATTACAAGAATACGTGTTCACGCTGTTAGCCAAAAATATGAATATTGCTATTGTTCTTCCACGGAACAAGTCTTATTTAAAAGAGTTGATACTGTAAGCAGGAACGAATTCACGCGCATGGCATATATTGTAGCTCTGTATGTTATCCTCCTTGTTCTTCGCTACTGAGCTCATGCCTGCAGTTCAATTTCTTAGTTTTTTCATAGATATCACTTCAGTTTCATGCTTGTGAAACGCAATTTTGCATGAAATCATGAAATTGTTTGCTGTTGATTTGAGAAGACGTGTCGCTTATACGAGAAACGGTGGTCATTCAGAGGGGTAATGCTACAAGCATTTTTGGCACCCACAGTGTTGGGAAAGCTTGCAGGAAATTTTAATTTATAAATCTCACAGGTTACTTGTGGAAATATAGTGTTTAAATTAGTTAGACAGAATGTGATTTTATTGTATTGCAGATTCATAATCCTGGAAATGTCGCTACAGTGAAACCTGTTTAAAACGGTTACCTCTGGAACCTGAGAAAAATGACCTTTATTGTCAGGTTGCCTTTCTGTCCAGGTTGATTTACATAGAAAGTGTCATTTAATGTTATAAAAAGTGGTCTTTATACACAGGTGGCTGCTCTTTAAAGGTGGCCGCGAATACAGGTCTGACTGTATGTTGTTGTGAAATAAAAATCTATTTTCAATTGCATAAACGTTCAATCACTGTAGAAAGTATCAATCTCATTTGTAGGAGTACTTTCATTATCAAGACTCGTATAAGAATACGTGTTCATGCTGTAAGCTACAAATTGCTAAATAAAGTTTCAAATTATATAATTTGCTGCATGCAATATAACTATGGCTGATTGACTCTACGTATTAGTCATACTCTCATTGTAAACAATACAATTTGCTAGCAAAATATTCGGCAGATGTAAATTAATCAAATACAGCTGTATCATGATGCTTTATAATGATTTAAGATCAACATTGCATGCAATATATTGTATCGCATGAAATCTCCTTAAGCCAAATATAAATAATTATTTCCATTATCCTTCGCCAGATCATGTCTTATTTTAAGAAAAACAATACTTGGAACAATAATTCTTGTCTAGAATAGATCTTTTCAGTGCTAAGTATATACTGAAAGAAAACCGAATATTTACTTCTTTACCAGTTAAAATACAAAGCTGCGTCGGTCTCGAAACTTAAATTGTACCAACAAACTATAACTGAATAATACTAAGATGATTCAGCAATCAAGAACATTATGTTTTTGATTCTTCACCCAAAATCAGTGTGTTGCATTTTGATTATTCTTGTTGCATGATTTATTTCTATATTCTTGAGTCATATCTGACCTACGCTCTATCTACGTAGGAAATGCCAACGTGTAAATTGCCTACGTGTAACTTGTAACGTGTAACCTGCCTACGTGTAACTTGCAACTTGTAACCTGCCTACGTGTAACTTGCAACTTGTAACCTGCCTATCCGTGTATTTTGCAATGATTGATTGATTGATTGATTGATTTCAGTATATTTCACATATAAGTAGTTAATACATACAGTAATAATTCTGCTGCGATATTTATTCATTTTAACGCTTTACAACATGTTACTACTTCTTGACATGTGTTTTTACAATAGTTAAATACTTAATGTGTAACTTGCCACGTGCATGTAAAATACCAACGTGTCCAATTGTACTTTGATCTTTTATTGTTTAATTATCTGTATATATAGAGTTGACTGGATTTTAGAAAATAGATTCGTTTAGGCCATGATCACTGTCTGATCACTGAGTCTACCTTGTCGTTTGTGAGATACGACACAGTGCACTTAAAACCCTTCAGATATTTCTTCATAATATAAATCGCTTTTCAACATTCACGTTCTCTGAGATTAGTACAATTACATCACCATTTCTACTGAAAAGCATTTTCATGGATGGCAAATGACTTATGTTTTACAATTTTCTCGATCTAAATTTCTTCTATTTTTAGGCACCGTTAAATTGTAAGATAGTTAATCTTATGAAAATCACTTGTCAATTAGATTTTATAATCTTTGTAAAGCGCTATTGAGCAATTTCTGGGAAATCAAATAGCTCTATATAAATACATAAAGTATTATTATAATATTATTAATTATTACCTAAACACAGCATGGCGGCAATCGCTGCATCCACAGCTGAGCCTCCTTTCTGTAGTATATCTCTTCCAACGAGACTGCATTGAGGATTATCCGTTGCCACGGCAGCGTGTTGGTAGTGACTTTCTGTTTTGTCAGCAGCTGATATGTCCACAGGCCTGAGGAAAAAACGGAGGACGTCATGAATCTTCATAAGTGAATTTAGTTTGTAGCCACCTTGGTTTACTTTACAAATTTTGTATGTGATGATTACAATCAACTTTGATAAAAGAGACTACTGTATATTGAAAAATATATTTGGAGAGGAAAACGTACTCGATGAAGGCAAATAAATTTTATTGCCATCGTCAATGCCAAATGAAACCTTCTAAAGAAGGTATCACTATCACACGATGCTATAATTATATATTGCATGCAATTTGCAAAGTCAATCTTACACCGTAGCTGAGCACAGTCAATGATGCATCTATATGTGATTACCTTTCTTATTAGTAAAATGCCTAATACAATATAATTAATTTCCAAAACATTGAAAAAGATAAAATTACTCTAGAATTATTTACAATACTTACTACTAAACTTATTTATTAAGAAATATAAAAACCCGACCTGACTATTTAAAAATTAAAAATCTCGTCCATCAAGCCTCTTGAAGAAAATGTGCCTAAAACACAGGCTTCGTTGTATCGTTGGACTGCCAAGCTTACTCTAAAATCTCTCATTTATCAAAGTAATAATCTCTCTTTTATCAAAGTTGATTACCTTGCACCTGTTAAGTGCTGGGACTGCACCTTCAATGGTTTGGAATGAAAGTAAGACCGATAAGTAGAGCCAAATAGCTATTTCTAGATTGCATTGCAAGCAGCAAATTACATGTTGTGAAGATGCCTTAAAGCATCAGAAGCTATAACAATGCCACCCTAGCACTAAACGCAGCAATAACTCTCTTGCATCTAATGTAATAATGTAGTATGTAATGATTTGGGTGGCTGTTTAATAGATATAAGTTGATGATACTTTGTTCTTTGTTGTGTTATCCGTTGTGTGAATTAACCCCAGTGTACATGGATCATTGGGTTTACTATTTCTGTTCATAAATCCGATTATTTACCGAAAAATAGAGCCTCTTTTCGCCAGATGCCTTTCTTCTTAAAGTCTGATTTTTGACGGTTGAAGTGCCACCGAAATGGTCTCAATTTTTTATTGCAATCGACAAGTTGAGCTTTTGAAAGTTATCCGACTGATCGTAGCCCAAACATCATAGGATAGCGTGGCAGAGTTTCTAAACAGCCTAAACGTGTCTCCCACTATAGACTAAACTTTCCCAATTAAAAAGAGTTTCATAGCCATGCTATGAGTCTAAACTTATTTAGCAATGTATTGCTTTACTGTAGATTATAATTATGGTAGCATGCTCGCAAAAGGGGTCCTAAACGGGAAGCTAGCGTATACTAATCTATTGCAGTAAAAATACACATGGTCTTTAAAGTCGATGCTCCAATGCAGGATTATGTTTCTCTGTCTATATATATAACACTGCATCTTGTCACTTGCACCTTGTTTCCTTGACTACGGCATCAGATATTTTTGAAATGTAGATTGCTCCAATCGCAACATATGGACTAAGCACTTATGCAAATTTACTTACTTTCAATCATTTAAAGCAGCTGGACTCCATCAAGGCATCATTTTTAAAGTATTGCCTCCAAGTCCCAAAGACCAAAGAGTACATCAAATACCCTTTGTTTCCTCATTGCTCAGTGCTCCTCTTTTGTTGATGATCTGAAGAACAGTTACCCTTTTGACCGCATGGAACTTACGAAACTAGCAACATACAGGTCCACAAAATTACAACACCTCGCTGATAAAGGATATCTGGCAGCTCCAGCATTGTCATCGCTGTGGTGGATGCAAGCCAATAAGCCAAAAAGGCATATCATCACTAGACTCTCTGTACATGGATTCCATCACCTAATATGTTCTAACAGTAGCTATCATCAACCTAACGAGTCTTGTATATGTAAAGAATGTAAAACAATGGCTAGAGATATATATCACATAATGAAGTGTGATTGCATAACACATTATATTTTGTACATAAATATCGCCAATGCTGCCATGTAAAACCTAGCACTTGAAGCCTGTTTCTCAGCAATTTCTGTATTAACACAACTTTCATATCTGCTCATAGAAGAGCGAAAATATATACATTATCTATCTATAACACTGTCGGTAATGCAGAATTTCATCAATGCAATGAGCTTTATATGATATCTTTAACTTTGAAAGTTGCATGCAATGGAGCAGTAATGCTGTAGTTAGCATGCGTGTATGCATGGATTAACATAATGCTGTGACCATGCGAGGTCATAGTATTATTGCTTAGCTACGTGCTTCATCGAGGTACACGTTTAGCTCTATTGAAGTTTTTGTCATATCATTCCAAGTATACTAACCCAATAAGAAAGCAGCCACGACGAAAACCACACTCTCTGCTTAACCGTTGGAGCCAAATCGTACAAAATTTATAAAACATATCTTTTTCTCCGGGTTAGTAGTTTGTATTAAGCGAAAATCTAGTTAATTTTCTTGACGCAAAGTTTCTCCAGGCTTATGATGGCTGCTTTAATGTCCACAAAGGAGGTAATGAAGCTCTGATTATTGGATGACACATCCATAGCAAGCAGGTCAGATTTCCTTGTAAAGTCACATTAATGCTATAAAATTATTAAACTTCTGATTAGAGTGCTTATACTGTAATGAATACTTTCGGAACTGATATCGATTACTAATTTGTCTGGATAGAGTAGCATCTTATTGAATAGATTTAGTTGTATAAATTGCCTGGATTCGAAACCATAATTATGATCGAACATCTACAATGATTGTAAAATATCTGTCCAAGTTCATGCACATTGTTCATTACCACTCTCGGTCTCTGAAATTTATTTACTCATTTTATCTGTAAGTTATATCCCTGGTATCGCTGCTACTATCTCTTAAAGTGTGACAGAAGGTGCAGTTAAACCATTGTCTAGGTCTATGTTACGGTCAAACATTTAAAGAAAAACGGATACGCATTTACCGCGACTAAAACTGCGACGATCAAAACTAAATCGTACGGAAACGAATTGTACAGATTAGAGTATTAGGAATATAGTTATTTTAATCGCAATTAGTACTAGGTAAATTGTATCTCTTAAGTGATTCAAATATGAACTTCGGAAATAAGTATACATGTATACACGTAGTTCCAAATTGACCTTTTTCACGAGCTACCATTATGGGAAAACCAGTTCATTGTGGGGCAAGTTGAGTGCCTGAAGCAGCCAAGAAACTAAGTTTATGACTTATAATATTAACGAAAATCAAGACATGTTTAAGCAAAGTAGCGCAGCTTGAAGAAATCTGCATCAGTAACAAATCCAACTTTCTCCGTATTCCGAAATCAGAGACATCAACCTTCCCCATAATGCACTTGCTTTTTCCAAAATGGTAGCTTGTGAAAATGGTCTATTGTATTAGACATTAATTATCATCACTATGTTGAACAAATAAAGTACTATCTCCTTGAGAAAAGGGAATGTCATGTTTCTAAGAAGGTTGAATGTTATATCTAGCGCTATTGTCAAGTACAGTGGTCGCCGCTTAATAAAACCGCGGTTAATAAAACCCGCCATTTAATAAAACCAATCGCTGATGGTCCGGATTATCTACGTATGTTTT
>OFHS01000796.1:0-14714 GCA_900245855.1 Calvadosia cruxmelitensis
ACCATGTGAAAAACCATGTGAAAAACGTGTGAATTAGAAAACAGTGTGAAAAACCATGTGAAAAACGTGTGAATTAGAAAACAGTGTGAAAAACCATGTGAAAAGGGCACTTTTCACATGGTTTTTCATATGATTTTCACATGGATTTCACATGGTATCAGTTCATAGTGCATTATGGGAAAAACCAGTGCATTGTGGTTCAAGTTGAGTGCCTGAAGTAGCGAAAAAGCTTGGTTTCTGACCCATAATATGAACGAGAATCATATACTTAAGCAAAGTAGCGGCAGCTCGAAGAAATATGCATCAGTATCAAATCCAACTTTCTCCGTATTCTAAAATCAGGGACGTCAACCTTCCCCATAATGCACTTGCCTTTTCCAAAATGGTAGCTTGTGAAAATGGTATATTAATAAGCACAACATTAAGTGCAACTACAACTCCATGCCACTACAGAAACAGATCATATTACAAACACACTTGGCTATACTAAGACATTACTGCCAATATTTCTTTGAAAGGAATAGATTACTTAAAGAACTTGCAGAAAGATGATTAAACATGCACTTTTACTGGATATTACTATGGTAAATACATTTCTATTTTTATCTGACATCTTTTTATTTCTTCTTAGAAATTGGAAGAAAATGCCAAGACTCGATGGCATTGCAAGTGTTAGCGTTGAAAGGTATGCCACATAAATCATAATAAATTATAACAGACATAATTATGTAGATTGAGCATGCTAAGCAGTGATAGTACTACATGTGATAAATTATAATCAATTGTAGGAGACATCTGTACCAGTAGGTTGAGCATGTTTTAGATAGTCAGAGTAACACTTGCTAATTAAAATATTTGATCCAATCCAAGATGTACCCTCTCAGCCCCGGCCACGGGTCAGTCTGGTTATATTTTGCTGGGCTTTATTCTCAAGTCATCATCAGAATGCTGTTTCAGATAATATCGCAATTATCAAAATATTGACCTAGAGAATGCTTGAATGGAATTTATTTGGCTTAGATTTGTTTGTTTTGACAATAGCATGCCACAAGCTAACAATCCAAGTGAAGTGGGTTCTGTTTCAAAACATAAAGATTATCTAGACAATGAGAAACAAACTAACAGCCTGTATTTAGAAACAGTAAAAGTATCTTGTTTTGGAAATATTTTTGATGTTTTCAGCTTTAAGCAAAATGGACCTGTTTTTTTTTCACTGTAAAATTCTTTTGCATCGCTCGACTTAAATTAGGTTCCTTGCAACCTCATTCTGCAGGTTTTCCAAAGTAAATTAGAAATAGAATGTGGTTCCAACTCTAGAAATGATTGGCATTGCCATGATCAGTGAGCTTGTCTCCACCGAGACCCATTGAAACCCCACAGCCCTCATCAACTAATACAATTAGCTTGTCATACGGTAAGTGTTGAACTGTGTTGAGGGACCATTTCTCATTGGTCAACTTGCACAGGTGGTCCAGACAGGCCTGATTCCAGTAGAACAGGAGGTTTTGGTTCGGCGATTTCATTGCAGACGTTTTGGTGCGACACCTGCTATATATATATGCAGATATTCTTGGCGCTGCCATGTTTTGTCGCCTGATCATTTCGACGTCAAAGACTTTTCAGCGCAGGTAAATCATTGTGAAAACCTGTGCGAAACACATCAAAAAGAGACTGCGGAGTTGCTGTGGGCTGATGACGTCTTTTGCGGAAACCAATCCGTGCTAACGAAAACACAGAATATGGCTGCATTACATTGTTTTTCGACTGGCAAGTTAAAGAGCAAGGTCTATCATATTTCTTTTCAACTTTTGAATGCAGCTTTATAGAAGGAAAGAAGTATGAGTATTTATTTTCATTTTTCACAATGTCCTCATGCTTCCTATAATTCTAAAGCCCTAAATAACAGTAATGGCTTTTGTAGTTTTCCAAATTCAAATCACCAGGTTTTACTTACATCAAACTGCATTTCAGAAACAAACTACGTAGTAAATTACATATTTAATTGTCTAACTTTTAATGCTATCTAAGCTATGGCAAAAGAGAATGAATATTTATTTTGATTTTGTAATATCACACCAGCTTCAATTTAAATGGCCATTATTTTGACTCTAGCGAAAAAATCCTTGTTCCTTCAAAAGAACTTGAAAAAAGCGTGTTTTTTTTTTCATTGCAAACATTGCTTTTAAACGTTAGACAAGTAAATAAACACGGTTATTCACACGATTTTCACATGGATTTCACATGGTTCCAGTTCATAGTGTCACTCGTTAGCGCTTACTTTGTTCAATTAGAGTACTGTTTAGATCCTGCTGTCTTGTGCCAAAACAGTATTCAAAAGATCGTCTCAACACTAAGATGCAGTGCAGAGGCTCATACAACTGTTCTTGATTTTTGTTGCAAGATTTGTATAAGTAGAGTTTAATTGTGAAGCAAATTATTATCTGCTTTGCTAGTTAACTAGTATGATACTAAAGTCAATTTCTTCCATGGCATGATTGACTTATCCCTTGTTTGTTTCCATGACAGTCTTACACATCATTCACAAGTCAAGTTCATCAGGTAAATGCTGTGTGATGTTTTCTTGGATTTCACTCTGGTAAATTTCATTTGTTGTCTAGGAAGCAGTCCTGTTATTATGCATCGTATTCCTGTACAATTTGAAATTCCTGTTGATTTGCATTTTTATGAATTAACAAAATTATATCGCATTGATGTATATATTGCTTGTTTATAGATGGAAAGCCCATGATGACTGGATTCAAGAGGTAATGTTTGATACAAGCAATCATAGCTCCATCTTTCCTATTTTCACTATGAATCCAAAACCATGTGAAAACCATGTGAAAACCATGTGAAAAGGGAAGCACCATGCGAAAAACCATGTGAAAAGGGCACTTTTCACATGGTTTTTCACATGATTTTCACATGGATTTCACATGGTATCAGTTCATAGTGTGTGCTGCTGTGTAATTCCTTAATTCTGATGTCGTATTTACTGTGATAAGAAACTTGCTCCTTTATACTTTAAATGTACCCTTAGTATTTTGCACTTTGTAACGCTTTGCTCTTACTCGTTAAATAGCAGACTGTCTCTATTTCAGTTGAAATACTATGATTCAATCCGTTCCATCATATCATCATCAAGTGATCAAAATCATTCACTTGTCATCGGTAAGTCACCATAATTATCAGTTCTGTCTTATCTTTGCGTTTCTTTGCAAGAATTAGAGATGTGCCTTCATAGATGTCTTTTCTTGCCATCAAGATGATACCACACTGATATCATCTCTTTTGCTTTATAGACTTCTCTGTTTCTTGCTGTTGAGTTTTGATTTATAGATAGACATATTGTGCAATTATCAATCTCCCCAGTAAATAAAGACGTCTTTTATGACGTCCCAACGTAGTGAAAGCGTCCATGGGACATCCTACGACGTCTAGTGTTTGCTTGGTCCTTACCATTGATTTATTTTCTGAAGCTGCACAGTGCATTTAATATCACATTGTGTTTTAGTTGATCAGAGCAATATTGTATTATCCAATTTTGTTTTAAATTGTACTTTGTGGATCTATAATACTCAAGCCTTGTTCTTTATCAATTCTACTGTCTCTACATAGAGTTGCATCATAAATAATAAAAGTTGATTGAAATCCTGATGAAAGGGGTGAGAGACCTGACAGCCTTGAAGCACATCTGCAAGAAGTACCTCAAGAAATAGTTTTTTTCAATGCTTACTTAAATATAATTATTTTTGCCTTCTATACTCACTTATTGTTAACTGTGTATGCTAGCTTTCTTGAGCTTATCAATATTAGTTGTATTATTCTTGTATCAGCCCTGTGTAAAATAACCAGATGGCTAATCAGGCTCTGAATAAATGATGATGATGATGATCCTTGCGAAAATTCTCAATTTGGGATTTTAGCATGTTTTTAAGAACTGTCAATATCTCATGGGTTAATTACGAGACTAATCCACTAATCCTAAATAAGAGTTTGTTGAATTTGAATCAATCAATTTCCTAGTAGCAACGACGTGGGTGGATTTCTAGCACTGTAAACTTAACTGGGCTCGGACCACATGGCACTATAAATCCAAAACTCAGGTGAACTCCATATGTAATTCACGTGAAAACTGTGTGAAGGGCAGTTTTCGCATGATTTTGACTAATTTTTTTCAAATTCATATGCCTTCCTTGTAGTTTTCCGCACACACGTTGCTTGTTAGTTCACTTAGCTCCTCGGAGGGTGTTTCCCATTTCAGATAAATTTCACATGGTTTTGAAGTCACAGTGCTTGTCTCAGCCTTTGTTAAAATCATATTTACTTTAAAATTTCTTAGGTCCAACAACAAGCAGCACATATGCAAACATTGGTGATTCAAATATAAAGGAGACATCATTTGGCGTACGAAAGGCTGGAGCGTCAAATAACAGTCAAAGTTTAAAGAGAAGATTTGATTGTGACGAAACCATATTCAAAGTTTACAAAGGCGTTAAGACATTTGACTTTTGTAAAGAGAAAAATTTAATTGTCACTGGAGGTGAGACTGTGCTGTTCGAAATGAGAATATTTTGAAGTAAGATCAGTTGTGATTCTGTTCTGGATATTTTACTCACAGCTACCATGACAGCATGATATTTCTGCTGTGATGGAAATGTTACCTATTTCCTTATTTTGTTTGTTTGTTTGTTTGTTTGTCTGTTTATCTGTCTGTCCATATGCCTGTTTGTTTGTTTGTCTGTTTATCTGTCTGTCTGTCTGTATGTCTGTTTGTTTGTTTGTTTTGAATTATTGATGTTTGCTGCAAGCAAGGCAAATGACACTTGCATGGTGCTATGAGACTAATAAGCTACAAGTCAATACAACCTTGTTACTCCTATTTAGAAACTCATTGAAATGGCTGATTGTGCTTTCAATAGACTAACCAGTTCGTTGCGTAAAAAGCTACATTTTATTATAGAAAGTTTGTTATAATTACGTCCAATTCCATGTTTGTTTGATTTCACATTGTCTGTTGTCATAATCTTCAGGTATGGACCGACTGGTACGTCTCTGGGATCCGTACGTTCCAAGGTGTGTAATGATTCAAAGTATTGCCTATTGTGTCAATGTCAGCATAGTGTCATTTGCTGATGACTAAGCAGCTAGCAACCAATGTAAAGCTTTAAAAATACAGTCAAACCTGTATTAGCGGCCACCTGTGTATAAAGGCCACTTTTCATAAACCCAAAATGACACTTTCTATAGAAATCATTCTGGACAGAAAGGCCACCTTTCTATAAAGGTCCTTTTCTTCAGGTCCCAGAGGTGACCATAATAGACAGGTTTCACTGTATACCAAATTGGCAAAATGTTCCAGAGAAGACTAAAAACATCTCTCCAAAGGAAAGATGCAGCGATATGTGAACTTGCAATCTCATACTATTCTAGACACTTACATTACACAAAATAAAACCAGTCTCAAAACTCATCTCTAGCCAAAAACCTTATTATCTAATAGAATTAGACATGTAACATTACGCACGGTACATTGCTCCAATAGTGTCTCTTACAAAGCATGAAGATTGCAAGCAAAACCATAAAACACAGTGAAATTGCACAATATAACATATTACAGTCGAAATCACTTTTATATCCCATTTTCTTTGATATTCTGCAAAGCCAACTCCACTTATTAGTTGCCTCATACAAGCTCTCATATTCTTTCTTTGCTTTAAGCTCCTCAAATAATATTGCCAGTATTAAAGGATTTCTCACAATTTATGCAAATTTTTTTAAATACTTTGGATTGCGAGACCCACACATGTCAGTTGTTGGTTGGCCACAGTCAGTGGCTAATTGTGCTGTTGTTGAAAACAGTACTAATCCCTATAAAAGGTTGTTTAACAAACACCATGCGAAACACCATGTGAATTAGGAAACAGAATGTGAAAAGCAATCGAAAAGGGCACTTTATGTTTAACACGATTTTTACACAGTTTTTCGTATGATCTTAACATGGATTTCACATGACACTGGTTCTTAGTGATATGGTAAGAATATTGTCCCCTTTCTGCAAGAGCCATGAGGCATGTGCTGTTCGCTTGGTTGTTTATTGCTGACTGGCAATCACGTTTTTATAATCTACATGTCAGTATGATTGTACAGTCAAATCTGTATCAGCGGCCACCTCTATAGAGCAGCCACCTGTGTATAAAGGCCATTCTTCGTAATCCCAAAATGACACTTTCTATAGAAATCAACCTGGACAGAAAGGCCACCTTTCCATGAAGGTCATCTTCCTCAGGTCCCAAAGGTGACAGTTATAGACAGGTTTCACTGTACAACAATTAGGTTACATAACAAATGAACGCGTACATGTTTAGATCTGGCTAGATTGAGTTTGGTTCAGATTCTTCTAATTGGTCATGATAGCTAACAGTTAAAATCTTATGACCCGTACTCTGGTGAATGTGCAAGCCAGTATTTAGATGTTACTTTTATATTTAGGTTATGTTGTAAGTGAATTTCCTTGAGATGATTGCAAATCTTGCTTCAGCCACTATGACAAAACTTTGTGACGATATCTTTATGGAATATACATTGATACTTATTTTGTTGCATATCATTGGCAGTAAACCAATTGGAATCCTCCGTGGTCACACAACACCGATCTTCTATGTCTTCATTGTTGCTGAAGATAATAGAATATTTAGCATTTCAAATGACAAGGCAATCAAGGTATGTGTGGTGGTTGTGTGGCTCCCATTGTTGTTATATGGTATTGGTGGTCATGTTTCCAGTTGTCATCATAAGCATTGTGGTAATTCCCTTGGGATTAGTGTTGTCATGATGTTATATGTCGTTGCCTGAAGTCACTGTATTCTGTAGCGTAAATTAGTCATGTTCTTGTCTTCACCATGAGATGTTGTGGAAAGTAAACATTGTTTGCAGTCAATGTCACCGTGCTGTGCCACAACAGTAAAATGGATGGTTAAGTTGTCAAGTTCTGGTCAGTCTGAAGCAGTCAAGGGTGTGCTAGATGTAACCAAGCAGCACCACAAATTGGAACTGTGTGAAATTCATGGGAAATCCCTGTGAAAATCATGTGAAAATGGTTTGAAACAGGCACTTTCACATGTTTTTGTTTCGTTTCACATGCTTTATCACTAGATATTTTCCATAGTGTTTGTTATTTCCCATATATTTGTAGGATCCTTCAAATTTTTAATGGTTTTCACATTCTTTTCAAACGTGTTGGGATCAATAATACTGTCTACCACCACTATGAGAAAAAAAATACTGAAAAAGTGCTGAAAATGTGCTGAAAAAAGTCAGCACATTTTAAAATAAGTACTGAAAATACCGATTTCCCATCTGAGGTGTGATTATGTTATCTGAAGAAGATAAAAGTACTGAATATTCAGTACAATTTCAGTACTTTCCCAAGGTACTGAAAACGGTCGTTCTCAGTACATTTTTGTACTGAAAAAGTGCTGAATAATTAGTACCTTTTCAGCACTTTTTCAGTACATTTTCAGTACTTTTTTCTCACAGTGCACTGTGGCTAACTATTTCAGTTCCATTAGATATCATGCATGAACAATTATCTCAGTACAGTGTAACCTCGTTAATATCACGACCCGCTTAATATCACTTTATACTTTGAGAACCAAGCTCTGTCAAAATCAACTTTTTCAGCCCGCTTAATATCACGACCCGCTTATTATCACGATTTTTGACTGGAAAATCATAGTCATATTAACGAGGTTTCACTGTAGTCAGTTATCTCAATTATCCCAGTGAGTTTATTTTAAGCTTCAATTTAAGCATCAGCAACTCAAAGCCAAAGGTGTGTCAGTGCGTAACTAATAAGCACTAACTCATTCACCAATAATTAGCGATTTCCTTTTGGAATTCCTTTCTATGTTGACACAACTGAGACAAAAATAAGATTGAAATTGATTTTCTGTCTCCGGATTTGACACTTTGCTGTTGTTGCCACGAAAAAGAGAAAAGCATATGAATTTAAAGAAAGGATGGTTTCATACAGCTTTTCACATGATTTTCACATGGATTAAGTATATGCTTCCAGTTCATAACGTGTTCAACCGTACATTCTCTTGTGTTCTGAGCTGTCATTCTTGTTTCAGGTCTGGGATCTTCACGATCAGTCATGTTTACTGACGGTTCGTCCTAAGACGCACAAAATCCGAGGAGATCTCAACTCCATTCAGTATAATCCTGTGTCTCGTGCATTGGCCATTGCAACAGACCATATCAATATGCTGAGCCTCAAGAACAGGTTTGTAATGACCATTTGTTGCCAATCGCAATTTACTGAAAGCCTACAGCAGAATTTAAATGAGTGGATATTCTAAGGACAATGACTAACTTGCCTCCATTAAATGTTTATACTGTAGTCTATACTAGTAGTAATATCTCCACTTCTTATAAGTGTAACAGTGCTTGGCGATGGTTTGGTTGTGACAGCGTTCCCATTAGCAATGCACAATGCATGTCGCATACCTCCCATCTACCAAGACCCATGCCATGGCCACCTTAGGCTGATGAGTTTAATGAGAATATCCATTTACTGGTACAGTGAAACCTGTCTATAGCAGTCATCTTTTGGACCTGAGGAAAATGACCTTTCTAGGCAGGTGGCCTTTCTGTCCAGGTTGATTTCTATAGAAAGTGTCATTTTTGGGTTATGAAGAGTGGCCTTTATACACAGGTGGCTGCTCTATAGAGGTGGCTGCTAATACAGGTTTTACTGTACCTGATACGTTGTCATGCCAGCCAAATAATAATAGTAATCTTTGAAAACTGAAAACAAAGAATACATATGCAATTATCAGTGACGTTTTAAACGTTGAGAGGGCCTAAAGCACTTTACGCAAGGAGGGCCTAATTTTCAACGACTAAATAGCCCGACACGTACTAGTGTTAAAATGTCCACCCACTGGTATATTGAAGATGTTGCTTTTGCTCACAAACAGCAAATTAGGAAAAATTAACTCGGTAGCATTCTGCAGTTGATTGTGCACTGCACTAAATCTCAATATAATTATTGTTAATTTGAATCTTTGAACTAACACTGAGAAGGGCCTATCCAGACTGAGGGCCTAAAGCATGTGCTTTGAGTACCTACTGGTTAAAACGGCCCTGGCAATTACCCATAATTATGCATATGTCATACCACCACGTCTGCCACTTTTCCACGATGAGCATGCACCAAGAAATAGTCAATGTATCCCCAAAGCAAACCCCACACTCAGAGTAGATTGGACAAAATGAGTTGAACACAACCAAAAAATGAGACAGTACATTAGGACGATATAATTCATAACAAGATCTTGATTGATAGCTCAATATTGATTTAGTTAACGTCTCAATATTCCTAGTATAATATCGATGTCTCCCATCAACGGATTATGATGTCTGCCTGTGTGAACACATGCGATATGCTACAGCCCCTCCAACAACAATTGCGATTTTGGGCTGGAACTGCTTCATTCTGTAAACAAGTCAAAATATTTGCTGGTGTTTGAAACAAATAATGTCATATGGGCTCAATTTTACACTAAGGGTCTTATTGACACATATGTTACATAGCACTTAGATAATCAGACTGTAAGATGCAAGACTGCAGTTTTTATAATTGCAGTCAACAAAGCACTAGGTATATAAATACTAGATGATTTCAGAACGTAAAAGCACTTGCTTGTTGTACTTTTAAGGCCTCTCTCCATGAATTCCACAACAACACACAAGGAGGCTGTTCTTTGTTCAAAATTCAACTCAAGCTTTGGCCATGTGGTTACTGCATCAGAGAATTCGGTTTGTAGATCACATGTTGCGGATACGTAGTTTTATCTATATCTTTTAGTGCTATGTAGATTGTATTGCCGACATCTTTATGTAAATTAGTTCCGGTAGTCTGGTAAGCAAATCAGTCTTTTGCTGTTTTTATTTGTGCTACCGAACGCTCTGATTTAGTTTTCACTCTTTTAATCGACTTACATTATGCAATTGCATGATCTTTATGTATACATCACTTACACAATTACTGATTAGTTACATAATTATTCAACATTATTTTACTTTCTATCGTTGTAGTATTATTGTATTGTTCTTTTGTGACTCCCTGTGTTCTTGCTGTGACATGTGGCTGTCGGACCGTATGGTCAGCGGTTTCACAGCTATGTAAAATTATAAAAATCTGTGTAGAGCGTGTGTCATGCTGAGATGTTGAGTGAGTAGTGTCAAAGTTATATTTGAAGAATTGTGTGTTGAACTTACAATCGTTAATTATGGATTTCCTTTACAGAGCATGGCATAGCTATGTAACAGAAATCCAATCATAATTCAATCAATGTCTATGTATAGTTTGCTTGTGATCAGTCTCCGTCTATTTCCCATTTAAATATGTCAATCATTATTATCCTCATCATTTTCATTTATATATTCTGTACTCCAATAAGCTAATTAAAGTTTTTTTTCACAGAGCAAAAAGATTATATGAATGGATTGTAATATATTAAGACACCAGGGACAAATTTATGATTCTAAGTGCCTACTGCAAAGACGCTTCATCCAACATTATAGAAACTAGTGTTTGCCTGATGAAATATCATCTTGATTAAAGCCATAGAAATTGTCTCTTCTCGCTTATTTTGTAACGCTTGGTCCAACATTATAAAAACTAGTGTTTGCCTGATATTTAAAATATCACCTTGAAAATGAGCGACGAGCCCACAGTCTGTTGCCTTGCAAATTTTAGCTAGATTTGAAAACTTCTACTGACTTTGGCGCAAGCAGACATCAAAATGCTGTCCCAAATACTTTGCTTGAATAGCTGTATCTTGTCCTCAGGTACAGTCAAACATGTATTAGCGGTCACTTCTATAGAGCAGTCACCTGTGTATAAAGGCCACTCTTCATAACCCCAAAATGACACTGTCTACAGAAATCAACCTGGACAGAAATGGTACATGTCTATTAAGATCATTTTCGCCAGGTCCCTAAGGTAACCATTATAGACAGGATTCACTGTAGTATTGTCCGCTATCAATATAAAGATAGGCACAATGTGATGGTGCCTATAGTAACCAGAAGTGTTCTACATAACTGCAATATTGTTATTATGATTTTGCTCATTTGTAGGTCGTAAGGATCTGGGATATCACATCGGGCATGGCGGTGTTTGAATTTTCTAATGGACATGATGGACATGCTATAACTTGCATGAGTTTTGATTCAACAGGACGAAGGTCAGTGTATGGGATATCCCAGATTTGTCCATTTGAGAAAACTGCCGGGTACAAGCTCCACCAATTTGCACTATATTGCCTTGATTGTCATTTTGTGGCAATAATTAGTAACCGGTTCTTCTTCATGCGGGTACAGCGTTGACAAATTGATTTATACAGTTTACAGTTACATGCAACAGCCATATCACTACCATTGACATCACGTTACAACAAATCACTAAACGAAACAGTCTGTCCAAAGCCGCGACGAAGCAGCCGCAATGGCCGTTAACACTCCCGCTTCACAAGATGTGCATGCAGAAAGCCTATCAATCCTGGAAATGTTGATAAAATAAAATGAAATTTGCAAAATCAGAATTAATATACATTGTACTTTACGTAGCTGTTTAATTTATATTAATTTGACAAGAAACGAATAAACTACGAGTGATTGAAATCAGAGATTGAGTGATTTTGAACTTGACACACTAACGCGCATTTGATGAAGGGTGAATACGAAAGCTAAAAAGATTGCCATTCTGGAATTGTTGGTCGAATCAAACACAATTTACATCATTATAAAGAGAGTAAGACCTACTTTCCCTCTGTGCACGTTTTATAAAGAAAATCTGCAGTTTTGGTGGTTTTCGGCGCTAGCCAGTTCGGCGCAAGTCCTTTTGATGGTAATCAAATCTGTGTTAATACTTTCGTTGTAAAAAAAATCGACGTTAATTCGTTTCGGTGTAAATACTTTCGACGTAAATACTTTCATTGTAAATACGTGTTCCCGTCTGTAACATTGTGCTCCTTTAAAATATATTATTCTCTGATTTTTAGCACTTGTTCTTGGTGTGTGTTATGTCTACAGGCACCACATTTCATTTACTTTCTATTTATCGAGAAACAATTTCCTGAACTTTGTGAGCACATCTATGTATTCTTGGAAATGAAATTTGTTCTATCCACATGGCTTACAAAATAATATTTTGTCAGGTTTTACAGCTACGTTACTTAAAAATCATCTCCGTTGATACATTATTTGGAATTGGTGCTTGGTTTAGTGGGAGCTACTTACTTGCAAGTGGCAGCAGCTGCAATGGTCAACAAAAAAATCAATTAATATTATTTAAATATCAATTAATTGGAGACCTACCGGTATCCATAAAATATCCAAATCCATGAAATGATTGACATGCTTAGCTTGGACAATTTGTTGTATTGTAAGTTTAGTCGTGTAGACTAATTGATTGTACAATGTGGCAAATTGTATGCTGTAGATTACATGAAGCATTGTGTTTACATTAATCTTCAGGTTGGTGACGGGAGCACGAGATGGAAAACTGAAAATTTGGAATTACAATAATGCTCATTGCTTGCAGACTTTAGAGAAAGGTAAGTATTATTATACTGGTCAAAATCAATTTAGCAGGGAAATAGCAAATCACAGTGATTAGTCTGGGAAAGAGAAATGAAAAGTGAATGCAATAGATGACACTGACTTTCAAGAAAATATTTGTGCAAATGTAGCTCTGAAATTATTTCGACTGAGTTGGTAGCTCATTTAAGCCGGCATATGGTTAGCATGAGTATTTATCTCTGATGTTAGTAGTTTGAATTACGTTGTTGATAGAGTTATGGACTATGAAAGTATTTCCTAACATTCATCTGAAAAGAGCTTCTGGATCATCTCGTAAATTCACCTCAAACTTTCCGCTGGGTAATTTTGTTTTCCACCTGAACGTTCTAAAACCCCATCAAGTGTCCATAATGTACAATTACTTGACCCGAATGAAAAGCATTTGTAATAACAAGGAGTCAATGTTGTCTTGAGCGACCATTCCAGGAACCAATAGATTGCGAGCCCTTTTGTAATTTTTATTGTCTGATACTTTATAAGTGGCCACTTGAACATGGTCTCATGAGACAGGTGGTCACTAAGACAGGTTGTCGCTGAGGCATGTTAGACTAAATTTTCATGGTCAATAAATCAATCCAACTGAACCATGTTGAATGGAATCCATCGTAATTGACAGTGTTCATTGCATGTGTCCTTTTAAGGACTACCAAGAACAATGGATTACTGTGGCAATAACTAATTGTACTCATAGTGTTACATTGCGGTGACTCTTACTGTGATTCACATTTTAGTTGATCGTGCTGCCAAATGCAACAGTTTGAATAAGAATGTGTTGGGTGTTGGTTGTTGTTCCGTTGTGTTGAGAATTGAGCAACCTTACAATCACAAGACAGATATCTGTGTGATGTCTTGCATCAACTTGTTTAATTTATTTTGCAGATAAAAGGTCATGTGAAGTAACAGATCTTATATACGTCATTCTCAATAAGAACAGGTAAATTCACATTGGCCCTATGGGAACTCAGTCTCTGCTACTACATGACAACAAAACTCAAGGTAGTTAATGTCTGTATAGCCTATCAAATGTGATAATGAATAGCTTTGGATGCAGTCACAAAAGTAACGTTTTTTGCTTGTTTCTCATCAAATGATATCCTAATATCAGCTATATATTTTGTAACTACTAAAACTATGAATACAAAACCATGTGAAAACCATGTGAAGACCATTTGAAAAGGGAATCACCATGTGAAAACCACACAATTTTTCACACAATTTTTACATGGATTTCACATGGTTCCAGTTATAGTGTAATAATATTTTATATGTAAACAGCACTATGAATCCACAAACGTGTAAAAATCATTTGACAATCATGTGAAATGGGCAGTCCTCTCCGTAAAAATCATGTGAAATAACAAACACCATGTGAAGAACCTGTGGAATAGAAAACAGAAGGCAGAAATATTTGAAAAGGGCACTTGTCACATGGGTTTTCAAATGATTTTCACATGGATTTTACACTGCTATGGTTTATAATGCAGTTATACCATAGTTTCTATGATACAAGGCCTCTGATATACAGGGCTGTAAAATTTACCTTTTAGAAGTAACTAATTAGTAATTACAGTTAGAGTTACTTTATTTCGAAAATGAAAAGTTACTCTGCTAAGTTACTATTCTCTAAAATTAACTTTCAAAAGTTACTAGTTACCTGTCAAATAAGGTTATTAGTTACAGTTACTTTCAAAGTTACGTGCATCATTCTATAGTTGTAGCATAATATCATCTGATAAGAACATATAATTTACGGTTACATTTAAAAGAATTGCAATTACCCGTCTGTTTTGGATTTCCCATGCATACCTGAATGCTTGGAAGCTTGTTGTCAGTGATATATCACTATGATAGATTAGGCTGGTGATGCTGTTCGCACTAGGATTATTCAAATCTATTCAAACCTGAATTCATTTTTTATGATTCAAATCTTAGCAGAAAATTCAATACATTTAGCTAATATATAAAATCTGATATAATACATTTAACTGATTGCTAAGATAGTTTGATAATTAAAAACATTGCTCTTGATATGTGTTATGATATTATGCTTCCTCGTTTTG
>OFHS01000796.1:14771-35173 GCA_900245855.1 Calvadosia cruxmelitensis
AATGCTGCTCCAGGACATACAGATACAGCTGGGTTGTCTTTCTCTGCTACTGCACGGCTCAACACGATTTAGTACTGATAAGATATAAAAATTGAAATGTTATAGGCGAGTAAATCATGAGCTGTTGAGTAACCGTACTTCCACATTTAAGCAATTAGTATTTCTACCAGAGATGCATAAAGGAGACATGAGAAAGGCTTCAGAAAATCACGAGCCATGCACAAATGATTTTTAGTCTTTCAAGTGTCTCTAAATACATATCGAGTTGTCATGAAGCTGAGGTGCTGAGGCAAATTTTTTTCTCTTGCCAATTATCATTATGAAACTGAAGAACCCAGTTTTGTGATATTTTGTCATATTGTTTGGCTATTATCCAATCAAAGTGCGACAAATTGACATGTTATTTTATGAAGAAATTTATCCATGTTTGTGTCTACATTTATAATATTCCACTGTAGCATTCCAATTGTATTATTATATATTTTTATCCCAACAATTGGAATTATTGTACATCTAGCGTCTTCAACGTGTAAATTTACATAGCTGTGTACCTGCACAAACAGGTACTTAAGTGATGGTGCCAATGGTGTCATGTTGACCAATTTTGTAACAGTGATGAAATTAATTTTATAATTGTTTTTCTTTATTATGGTTAATATATCATCTATATAATTGGTTGACTATGTGAGTCTCAGTAAATTCATTTCTTTAATTGATACCCTACACCTTCTCTTCTTCAAAATGAATAGTAGCTTAAACCGCATTGATCCTGCTGTTTCTAAGGTGTCTGTATGCAACGCCGCTGATTGTGTGGTTGCTGGGAGCAGATATCAATCTTAGTAAATCATATCATACAAGAATGGTCAAATATATTACCTCTTTGAGCGTACACCCAGATTCAACCTGTGTTTCTCACTGCTTCCATGTACTGAACGTTAGTCTTACAATTTATGCCCACAAAAATGAGATTGAATCAAAAACATATTTACGAAAAAACAGGAGGCGCCACTGTGATTCGAGAGAATTGTCGTTATGAACATTCCATGGCTTCTTCCAAATATATTGTTTTTTTTTGCGATTAAACAAAAATAAACAAAAAGTGTAAATCAATCGATAACAGTGTCATTATTGTATTGTTTCAGATACATTGTCTCTGTTGGTTGGGACAGGAGGATCAGTTTATTTTCTGTAAGTATTATAAGCACAAGCTTGATTTAATACTCAGTTGATGATAATGTTGTCAAGCAGGATTCAATGCTTTCAAATGCATTATATGATGTATATTATTTGCTTTCAGGATGACCAAATAGACTTCCATCATGTTCAAAAGCCTTACTTGCGCTGGAATGATGATATAGTAAGTGTCATGAAGCTAGTAAGGAAAGTGTGTATTCTAAAGTAAGAACTTTTTACTGTTCCAAATTCTCTGTCTCACAATGAACCCTGTTGGTTTGTACTTGGGCTTACTATCAATGCTGTTATGTTTGCACTGTTGTGCGTCTCGTGGCCACTGCTGCTTGGTCATAAGTTGATAACCAACTGTGTTGTCCCATGTTTTTCTGTCTGCTATTTGCTGTGGCATTTGCTTTCTGCCCCGGCTCGAGTTGGAGCCTGGGGGATCACGATCGACCCCTGTGGAAGACCTCCCCATCTAGCACTCGCCCTTTGAGTTTGGGGTTTTTGCGGGAGCTATCGTAAGCAGACCAGGAGGGTGGGTGGCAAAGCACTAAGCAGAAGGGTGCTTGGAGGGGAGCGACTGTTTATCCATTCACTTTCAAAAGTTTACATGTAAACATAACTCGTTAACTGCCGAGTTTGAAGAATAAGCATCTTTTTCAATCATAAAATACACATAAGGATGATAAAGTCAACTCTAGTTTCCGATAATAGTGGCATTAGCAATTTTTATTTCTTCAACAATGGTAAATTTTTGCAGTCCCATTCAGTTTACCAGTATAATCATTAACTATTTTTTGTCTATATTAAGACAAACATTTACCAAAATTTTACCATCTTATTGCCATTCTTTTGCCAATATTGGCATTTGAGCACCTTCAGATGTGCTTATGACAGTAAACAAATGGAAATTGTCGTTGCAGGATATTGAAGTGAGATAGGATATTAAGCAAGTTTGACTGTAGCATTATGTTGTACAGTCAAACCTCTATTGGCGACCACCTTTATAGAGCATCCACAATTCCACATGTGTATAAAGACCACTCTTCATAACCCCAAAATGACACGTTCTATAGAAATCAACCTGGACAAGAGGCCACCTGTCTATGAACGTCAGTTTTCTCAGGTCCCGGAGGTTTTATCAAATGCGGTTTGAACAGCCACGGTTGTGCGATATTTCTCCTATATTTGCACTAAGCCATTCATGGTCAAGACATTTGAAATTGTTTTGCATTTATTAGATTCCACGTAGTATTGTTTTTACAACATTGATTGGGATAGTCCGAAGTTTTGCATATATTGTATTTAATATTTGCTTGTAGCTATATCAAACTTGCCTATAAATGATAACCGTTGTTCCGACATTTTTCAAAGACCATTGTATGAGTTCATCTCACTGTAATTACTTTGATGTCATTATTTTGTATTTGACATTCAATTCATTTCAGCACAATGGTCACAAGGAAGATGTCCTCTCGGTTGCCTTTTGCCCACCAAACTTTTTGGCAACTTCCAGCTATGATGGAGAGGTAATCTTAGACATTGTTATAGCATTTGTAATTAACATGTGACTGCAGACAGCTTGTAAATGACAGTTTTTGATAAAAAGCAGGGTCACCACAGACAATTGATCACGGTACTATTTAAAAATAGCATATTTATGTGTAGAATGTCTAAGGTGTGTAAGTTGAGGTGTTGGTAGAAGAGCAAGCGAATGTAGGATGTTAAATAATTAATTGCAACAGATACGACAGAGTGCAGCCAGTCGTCTGAAGGAATGAGAGTACACAAAATATAAGGCATTTATAGCAACTGACAGGGGCGCTGATTGGTTGCCCGAGTGCTGACATAAATGCTTGATGAGACCACCACAAAGGCATTGAGAAATTTGAAAGCTTTTGCGAACGAATTACTGTGATAAGATCCTGTAGGGCTTGACTGTGTTCACAAATGAGTAAATGTTGATAGATATATAATTGCAACAGATACACTAGAAAGTAGGTCCAGCCCATCTGAAGGCTCGAGAGTACAGATTTCAGGAGAATTATGTTAAGAAATACAAGATATTTAGAAGGACTGATAGAGGGTGCTGATTGATGGTCTGAATGCTGACATAAATGTTTGATGAGAATGCCAAAGTCAGCCCTTGCAGTTGTTTTTTCTGCATAATAGTTTTTAATTGTTGTTATATTGATGCCTTAGATTATTGTTTGGAACATGGTCTCTGGTCATCTGTTCTGTCGACTTACGTCATCATTGCTCGCAACTACAGATGAAAATGACAGATGTGAGTGCTGTATATATGTGCAATATTTACAGTCAATTCATTTTAAATGAGAACCCAATTGCTGTATCACTATAAAACAACAAAATCATTAATTTTTCTATCCTCCCTTGAAACTTGTTATAATTTATGTAAGTATTAAAAACTCATAATTATCTTCCCAACTTTATCAAAAGACTTCTTGGGACTCCTTAAAAGCTTGTTATATTTAGAATCCTTGACAATAACCGAAACAAACTCATTATTTTACTTGTTGTTTTTGGCCATTTTAAGCAGTTTTGACAAAAGCAAATAATGAGTTTGAAGTTTGGTGTGTTAAGGGATCTTTGAAAAATGGTTAACCTCATCACTACAGATGAGCATTGGCGTTGGTGCTTGGTCGGTGGGCAAGCAAATGCGAATGTGATTGTGAATGCGATTGCAAGCTAGCGAATGTGAATGCGAATGTGTGCAAGCCACAGCTGGCATTGCGAACCTGTGTCTGTCCAATATAAGCTCTAAGGTGCTTTGAAAAAAATGTGGTTGCTTAACGCCATAGCTTGTATTGTTCAAGCATTCGGGACCACTTCAAGATGGACTGCTAATGCAGGTGGTCACTGAGAACAGGTGGTCACTGGAACAGGTTGTATCTATGGCAAATTGAACAGCAATATTAAGGTGACTCTTCTTAATATGTACCTAAACAATGCCCTCCAGAACAAACAGTGTGTAGACATTAAGTGAAAATTGGCTGTAAAGAGCTGCTGAGTCCAACAAGTCATGCCCCGACCCCTGGTAATCTTTACAACCAGCTTTTCCCAGCTCCTTTGATCCTGAGTAGCCTTGATCCATTGGCTGATCAATGTTTCCATCCGTCTTCAGTTCCCATCTCATCTGTTGTCAAGCATCATCATGTAGGGTCCACTACACCTTCTCACAGATCAGATCGATCCCGTCATCTGCTCCTTCTCTAGATTTGCTTCATGCTCCGTAAAGAGAATATCAGCGTAAGCTTGAAAGTTTGACATTTCAAAGCAGGAAACATATTTCCAACTACATACAACTTGGTTCTTACCTTATCAGATGATGTCTCACCATTGCTTAAAATTCCCATTAATAGGATTCTATTTGCCATTCTTGTTCTGCTAATTGGCCCAGATTAATGTCCCAACTTGCTTGGCATCCTACATTTTAGCAACATCAGCCTTGGTAATGGGAGATTCTAACAGGGCTAAACTTTATCAAGGAGATGTTGAAGTGGTTGTCATAGCGATTGTTGTCATCGTGCTTTATACAGTCAAACCTATATTTGGAGGCCACCTCTATAGAGCAGCCACCAGTGTATAAAGACAACTCTCCATAACCCCAAAATGCCGCTTTCTATAGAAATAAATCTGGACAGAAGGGCCACCTGTCTATAAAGGTCATTTTGTTCCGATCCCAAAGATTACCATTATAGACAGGGTTTCACTGTATGTGTCACTTGTAAGGCTTTCCTAATGTGTGAATATCGTAACTTAGCTTGTAATAATTGTAGTCAGGGGCGGGTACAGCATACGTCAAACCTGTCACGCGACTAAGGTATCCGCGGCCGTGATTTTGTTGTGATGATGTCACCTTCCTTTTCTGTTTACCCCCTTGCAAAAGCCTCTGGCCTCTGCGTTGTCACAATTGCCTAAATTCAAGGACAATTGCCTAAAATTCGAGAACAATTGCCTGAAGTTTGATCAAAACACGCCGAAGAAAATCTGTGGATATGATTGGTAGATGCTCAAAACTCAAACAATTGCCTGAAATGAAGAACAATTGCCTAATTTCATGGATTTGGAGGATTTTGATTCGCCAACAGGGTTCGGTGGGTGAAATCTTGATCACTGGTTGGTCAGCTAAACAATTGCCTAATTTGAGGGAGCAATTTCGCTGATGTCAACAGAAAAAGGTGTATTTTTTAACAGCCTTGACCATGGTCTTCACCCTCGTGCCATCGTGGTGCAATTCCAGAAATTTCATCGCGCAACGACACGCTCGTTGCTCACGCTGCCATGGCTGAGCCTGAGCTTTGCTTGCGTGAACGTGTTGCAGGCTACCTTCGGAGCCAGGACGTTAGCTGGCTGCAAGATCTCTTCCAGTCACTTAGCTACAAGCTCAGTTCTATTAAAGTTGTTTCTGATGTTGAGCATTTTGCAAATGTAAGAAGAACCCGTTATCGGGACATCAATGCTGAAAGGTATGTTCCTCTTGCCAGCAAACCAAAAGGGAAGCACTTCATCACTTTGAAATCTGTAATAACTGGTAACTGCTTCTAAAATTTTTGGGAGACAAGCCAAGAGCCTTCCTGTGGCGTCTCCAGTCCAGTGAGTACCACAAACTGTTGGAAACCAATCTAGACAATCAAGCATGTAGAGGCAGATACTTTATTATCCGTCTGCAGGATTGCACCAAATGCAATAAAATATGTAGCAGCTGTAATGTAACATCCATGCAAGACACAATCACTGTCACCTCAGATTGGTACTTTCATTCTTATTGCTTGTAACATTATATGCTGTATTATTTACAAGCAGTGATATGTGGAGAAAAGATATGTGGTGCAATTCAATGGTTGTTTGTTTGTTTACGTGTGTGCTTCATACAATAAAAAAAATCAGTTTTTAGCTACAGAATGCCCTCCAGAGCGCCTGTGGACAAAGACATTTTAAAGAGTTTTCCAGGGGGCATGCCCCAGGACCCCCCTAGCAGGGAACTTTTGGCCCTGTAGGGGCTACGCCCCCTTTGACTAAGGTATTAAAAATTCTTCATCCGCCCCTGATTGTAGTGTGATTTAATGTCATGTGTGATGCAGCATCAACAGATTTTACATGCTTGCCGAATGTCTGAGCAGTAATTTCTAGATTTGCTGCTTGACTTAATTAGTCAGGCAGTCGTGGTTTAGTGCCAGGCTGAAATAAATTTATAACTGAGTGACCTTGCCTTTTCACTGAGTCACATCAGCCCAGTCGTTTCAATATTTCTCTAGTTTAATGTAATGACGCCAGTTGATCGCATCCTTGCTGACACAAATGAAAGGTCAAGAATTAATGCAGACAAAAGTACCGATATTTCACTTTACATAAAGCAATTACTTTCAATTGTACAATAACCTTAATAGTCTCTGCAATGTCATGAGCCCAATTGACCTAATGCGACCCTAGTACGTTTTTGGAACATAAAGTGAGGTAACATATGATGATTCCTGCAGATGATTATTCAAGGAATGCATTTAATTATATACATTCTTTTCTATAATGATCAATTTCATTCGATAGTGCTGGCTTTCAAAGTTTTCCATTTCAGTTTCAAATAATGCACCTGAAATAGCTTTTTTACATAAATCAATTCTTTTGCCAGTTCTCTTTTGTTGACATCAACTTTATTTTTCAAACAATATATAGTACAGAGTTAGCTTGTCTCAGAGTTCATTACAAATGCATTAATTTATAGAAAGCACAGCATCGCACTCATAGTATATTTCATATATGATTTTTAGTTGAAGGCAAACTAGCTGTGGACAAGTTGATCTTTTTGTCTTCACGAAGTGGAATAAAGACAGCTGCTTCGCTTGTGTCAAGCGGACCAAAAGGTAAAGCAAATGCTATATATCACAAATATCTGTCTGTCTGTCTGTCTGTTTGTCTGTTTGTTTGTTTATTTGTTTGTTTATTTGTTTGTATGTATGCATATGTTTGTTTGAAACCTGACACCTACTACTCATTAGGAATGACACGTTTTTCTAAGTCTGGAATCAACAAGGTTCTGCTTGGCTACAGGTTTTAACTACATTGACTAGCAAACAAATTGAGAAATAATGCCAATATGTTGAATTATATTGGAGACAATGTATGAACATATAAATTGAGACGTTAAATTTAAGCTGAACTAATTAAGTAATAGTCATCATCTGATCTGATATCTGGTAAGCTAGTTAAAGTTTTTCACGAAGCAGATGCTGTAGTTTTTTACATTGGGCACTTTAAGATACCATGTCACAATTTGATCTGTTGTTGTTGCGGCTGATTGGCTTAAATCCATGTTTGCATCAGTTTATGTATTTAGTACAGAACATTTTGGCAAATAATTCAAAGAATAATATGTGCCTTATACAACTGCAAATGTTCATGTTCCAGATGCCTGTGGCGTTGTGTTTCTATTGTGCTAATCTTGCGTCTTATTATGCACCCAGCATGCTTATATCAGAGTATAATATATGGGAACGATTTTATATTTCATTAATATTAAAATCCACTCTCCTGGCATTCATATTGGATCATTACAACTGATAGCATATTGGCATCGGATCAGATTGGAAATTTTGTATTTTCCTAATGCATTTTTGGTGCTAGCTAGGAGTGAGTCTGTTTTTCCGCAGTTCTGTTTTGTCTCTGTCTAATGCTGGCACTTCAATGTGCTTGTTGAGTTAAATCCACATGACTTCCGGCCATGTTTTTGCTTCTTCAAACCAAAAATGGTAAGGCAACATGCCAAGTTTGTCTGAATGAACTGCTCCACAAGAAAGATTTCCATACCTGCTCAAGCTACTTCTTCAGCCCCTTCCAAAGGGGGATTTTGAAGAAAAGCAGAACAAAACAACTGACTCTCTCATGGTTTGAGCTGCAATTAATGATATTTTTAGCCAAGTACAATCACTGGAACTTAGAATTATGAAAAGAGTACAGGAGAATGTACTGTAATTAAAGCTATTTTCTAGCATCATGACAGCTGGACAACGTGAACTTGTATGTACTCTGAAACGCAGTAAAACTTATTTGTTGACATTTTTATCACCATAGATGTGAACATGGTTTAGCGTTTAACATACCGAGTCCGAAAGTAGTAATGAAAATGGTATTTTGACATGAGTGGTTGTTCAAAACAAGAAATTGTAGGAGGCTTCAGGAAATGATGTAATGATTGTTGTACTAGCTTTGGTAGTCACAGCTAGACACTATGAAAATCCAAGTATATTATGGGAAAACGATATGAAAACCAGGGTTGTGACAGTTACTTTTTAAAAGTAACTAGTTACAGTTACAGTTACATTGTATGGAAAGTAACTAGTTAATTACTCATCCTTAAAGGTAACTTTATAAAGTTACTTACAAAGTTACTTTCTTCAAAATTAAAGATCAGAGCAAGTGTAGCAAGGGTAATTTTATGTTGGTTGATAAAAAAAATGAAAAACGAGATATGATTTTTGTTCGCTATAAATTATGTTACAAATGATTGAGCTCTCAGAAGCATGTTTTGAGTTCAAAACTCATGCATCAAAAGAAATTTAACTAGTTACAGTTACAAGTTACTTTTTGCACAAAGTAACTAGTTACTTGTAAAGTTATTAGAAAAGTAACTTTTCAAGTAACTAGTTACGTCACATCCCTGGTGAAAAAATGTGAATTTAGAAAAGTATGAAAAACATGAGAGAGTTGCATGGATTTCACATGGTTCTAGAGGCAGATGAGGGTTTTAAGAGTAGTTTGTGCTATACACTAGAGCTATTGTAGTATTTCAAAACCAGCAGTCCTACTCAAAATTTTGCCGTACCCAGGATTTCTATCTTCTATTATGTAAAATTAATTTGATCTTTAATCGAAAATTATTTGTCATTTTTTAGGAATGATTCACTTTTGGAATGTCTACAAGGAAAAAGAAACAGCTTGCTTTCAAGGAGTAAGGATAATGATTCACTATTTAGAATATAATCTGATGAGAGACTTGTAGAAAGCTGATTACAAATTTAACACAACAGTCATACATGGTAATACTCCCTGGTTTTCTTCCCATGAATGTTCAATATTCTGGCATCAATTATGTATCAAAACTCAACGGATTGGTAAAAGATATTACTGACAAGATAACTAGACAGATTCCAAGTCTTCATTTGGCATAGAAATTGAATTAACTTGGGCAGATACTTCATTACATCTTGATGAAACCCATACAATATATATAGTAAGCTCTTGTGCAGCCAAGCTAAACTTATGTAACCAATGGCCTAATGCTCGAATGACAGGAGTGGAGTACAAGAGCAACAAGGATGTATGTGTCTCAAGCAGTGACATTTAATCAGAGAAAGACAAATCTTGTGAACTACCACATCACAGATAAACGTACCACAAAAGAGGGCACACATCTGAGCAAAATTAGAAAGAACATCATGTGTTGGTGCCGCTACAAGAATGTTGGCTTCAATTTCCTGGGTAGCAGGTCTAAATCTGAGAAGGAACTGCAGAATAGACCGTGTTTCTGCCCAGCTGGTGGCAAGGGACTTGTTGGATTGCAGCAAGCTGCACAATTTATCATTAGATTTGTGCAGGCACAATGAACTGTAATTGTATGAAATCCTTGTGAAAATCAAGTGAACAGCCTGTGAGAAGGTCCTTTCATATGTTTATTGTCTTTTTTCAAATTCACATGCTTTTCACATGGTTATTCAAGTTATTTTTCGCATGGTGTTGCAGAGAGTGCTTCCATTCCAAGTGATTTTAACACCTTTGGATTCACAGTGAAATATTCAAATTGTTGATCCAATCTTTTAGAGCAAGGGAACTAGTCTTCTTGATTAATGAGGTGATAAAAGTCGTGAAAAATTTTTCATATTACTCATTCATAAAAGTGTGTCTGCCTCTAAATTTATGAAGCCATAACGAAAAATAGTGTAGCCTGCATTGTATTCATTGGCGTATCTAATAAATGCATTCAGGAATATGTACATCAAGCTTATGGTTATTCCTTATTTCACTAATGTTTGTACTTGCATTTTTAGTCTAAACATGGCTTGGTCAGTGCTATGACAATGGATCCAAGATGTCATCTTCTCTACCTTGCCGATTCATTAGGTAACATCACACTATGAATCCAAAACCATGTGAAAATCATGTGAAAACCATGTGAAATGGGAAGCACCATGCGAAAAACCATGTAAAATTTCAAACACCATGTGAAAAAACACGTGAAAAACCATGTGAAAAACGTGTGAATTAGAAAACAGTGTGAAAAACCATGTGAAAAGGGCACTTTTCACATGGTTTTTCACATGATTTTCACATGGATTTCACATGGTATCAGTTCATAGTGTCAGCTGTTACTTGATGATTTCATACCTGAATGGATGCTATACTGTTGTTTGTGGTCTAGATGCTAAAAGTGTTGTCCTCTTAAATTGTTTTGCTGTTATGTAGTTGGATTAATAATAGTTCCTAATATTCAATTCAACATGAGCAAATGTGGTTTATTGGAACTGATATGCTCATCTATACATAACATCCATATGTAAAGCTTTTGTTGATTTTGTATCAATTAAATAAAGCAAAAATAGAATGTTCTGTTTCAGTATACCTCTACATTGATATGCCTAGTACTACATTTGCTTTCTATAGAAAAACTGCTAAATGGCATGCCTTGTGCTTAAATTACAATTCAGTGATAACAGTAATTTGATCCTTCTTGTGCAAGCAGCACAATCAAGGGTGGCACCAGAATATTTCAGACAAGGGGCCAGGGCTTCTCTAACTGGGGGAGGGGACTAACCAAACAGCGTAAATTTCTATAAAATGCGTGAACATTGAAATCGGTTGAAAATTCTCATTTTTGAGCCTCATAATATGTTGCAATTAGCTCGTCATCTGTATTTACCCAGCACGATGGCTTGCTTAAACGGGATTGTGGAAGAGATTGCCACAACTACGAGCATAATTTTTCCAGACAGAGCAGCTATAGATTCCCCAACAGGGGCTACAGCCCCCAGGTCCCCATGGTGCCACCCCTGAGCACAATATAGTGCAATTTAATGAACCCTGGAATCTGAGCAGTAGTCAATACAGTCCATGTGGAGCTAGCAGCTATCTGTGTGCATGGCTGCCATTCAGGTGTGGTATAGACCATATAGTCTAGCTTTTAGTAGACAGGAATGCCAGTCAGGCATTCTGGATTACCTCGCTGACATGTGAACATGTATATTTGCTGTTGCTTTTCTTTGGTTTAATTGTGGAGGGCCCCAAGGAAGATAAGCCTCTAGCCTATTGGGTTACCCTCATTATAAAAATTGACATTGACATTTTTTTACAGGCAAGCATATCTGTTATTCTTTTCATATTTTGCTTCATTTTCATTCTTACTGCAATGTTAAATGTATTTTGTCTTCACTCTAGGATTTGTCACAGTATATGATATCAAAGACTATGCTTGCCACTGCAACGAAGTGTCTTCTCCTCGAGGTTAGTAGTCAATCGTAAAAAGCAAGACTTAAGATACTTCTTTCTTTTAGTAAATGTAGCTAGCAAATGGCGGGTTGCCGGGTTCTCAATCGAAAAGTCTAAAGTTCGAATCCCACAAGGGTCAAACCCGGTCTGGCATCCTCTCGTGGGTTGCCACAATGTGGTAGCACAAGAAATTGTGTGCAAGGTAACTGGAGTCAGGACAGGTCTAACTGTATACAATGATCTAAATACGCTAGAAGTGTTTTAATTGATTATGACAGATTAACAGTTCTTAAACAATAGTTGCAATAAAATGTGAGCCATTGGCAAGTGTGTTAGTACTTGGAATGTCTCACAGTACTCGGTAAGTATTAAGAATAGAATATATTATTGCTTGCACAGAATAATTTTAATGTTTTTATAGAATAACTGCAGTATAACATCATTAATATCACTATCATTTTCCAGTCAAAAATTGTGAGAATAAGCAGGTCATGATTTTAAATGGGCATGAATAGTTGATTCTGACAGAGCTTGGTTCTCAATTTGTAGTGATATTAAATTGATTATGATATTAGTCGAGGTGATACTAAGCAAAAGTCATGTCCATTTTTGTCCGATGCAATCATGCCATTCAGCAGCATGGATTTGAAATGCAAGCAGTCTCAATGCATACCTATGGTTGCCTGTGTCAGAAGTCAAACCCAAGATGCCTGTAGTGGCTGACGCACGTCTTTTGTTATGTAAATATCTATGTCGTAATTAACGTAATCATGTCAACTGTAATTAATTACCGCGTCAAGCTGTAATCATCCTCTTTCATTTCTATCTCTCGCTGTGTCAAGACCTCGTGTTGCTGCGTCCATGACATTGTGGAGGTCAAAGAGACGACAGATGGAGGCTTTCGCATTCCACATAATATATAATTGATAGAGACATTGCTGGTCCCACGACAGGGAGAGATGGCAGAGTTCCAAGGTGTACATATGGTCGTTGGTGCCAGAGCTCTATGTCGTGAGACGACAGACAGAGCTGTTACCACGACGAAGTACAGACGGGAAAGAGGATAATTACAGGGTGACACAGCTACATATTCTTACTATCACGTGACTATAAAATGACGAAATTGAGTTCACACTGACCGCGCATCAGCCACTACACACATCCCCTCAACGGAGACGGAGTCTCATTTTCACAAGTCCGGCATTGAAGAGGTGTGAAGTGTAGTGGTTACGATGACAACCAGAAAGTGACGAACGATGAAACGGAAGTTTGACAGCAGGACGGCAGACAACTTCAAAATGGCGACGAGTGGGACGTGACGAGATGAACTTCGACAGCGACAGGGCAAACAAGAAACAACGGCAACAAACAGCAATAAATCCAGGATGACCAACGGCATCGTGTTGTGGCGGTAGTAGTCTTCGGGACATGCATGCTGGAAGACGAAGTTATGCTGCTCTGGTGGTAGTGCATTCGTGTGGTCGGGGTCACCATTTGTGGAGGACGAAGAGACGAGAGATGAAGGCTTTCGCATTCCACGTAATATATAATTGATAGAGACATTGCTGGTCCCACGACAGGGAGAGATGGCAGAGTTCCAAGGAGCACATATGGTTGTTGGTGCCAGAGCTCTATGTCGTGAGACACAGCATAGATAAGGCAACAGACAGAGCTATTACCACGACGAAGTACAGACGGGAAAGAGGATAATTACAGGGTGATACAGCTACGTATTCTTACTATCACGGGACTATAAAATGACGAAATTGAGTTCACACTGACCGCGCGTCAGCCACTACAACATAGAGCTCTGGCTACTACTGACATAGATCCCTTCGCCATCTCTCCCTGTCACGGCCAGCTTCATACCAAATTATATATATCTGAATCAAACAATCATCTTATTCTATTATCTTCCTAAATGGCACATGCCTTATGGGTAACAAACTGTTTGATATTCTCTGTTGCTTAGTTTGCTACTCTTGGCGGGCCCACATCCAGCCAATAACCTCGTAAGTATCCAAGCCTATCTGTTAAATTTCATTTATCTCATATAATTATGCTTCCAAATGCCATCAAATGTAAATGTCATTTTATTTAACAAGTGTAGTCCAATAAGCCATTGGCATGTCTCCCTTGGGGCCCTAGACAATTAAAACCACAGAAGACATAATGAATATAATTATGTGTCAACTGGGTCGAGAGTTGAACTTGGTGCGTCTGACTGGCAGCCACACATACTAACCACTAGACCCCCATTATTGACATAGATTATTGTAAACCTATATGTAATTAAAGAAATTTATGAGAAACAATTTCTGGAACCAGCGCACATGATTGACCTAATCCACGAGGTCATCCATCCAAACGATGGCGGAACATGCTCGGCTATGAACTATTTACCATCAAGACAGGTGTTAAATGTTGGACTGGCTGAAGCTGAACTCGAAGCTTGCATTTCCAGTCTCCCAAGACAGATATGTAAAGAGAGATCTCTTGCACACGCTGCAGCAACAACTCACTCATAGCAGAAATTTAAATAAATTGTTAGTCTTGTCACCAATTGCAATGCAATTTGTTTAGATTGACTGACACGTGCTGGAACTAGGTGCATCTATAATCAGTGTGTGAGAATTACTGTCGAAAAGTAATTAATTACATTACTAATTACTTTCCCAATCAAATAATTGATTAAAATATTAATTACTTTCGCATGGAAAGTAATTGATTACAAGTACAAATTACTTTGCCTGGAAAGTAATTAATTACTAATTACTTGAACGTTACTTTTCTTGGGAGAAAGGTCCTGCTCTAACTATTAAGACAACAGTAGCACAGTTGCTGTGCAGACACCAATTACACCGAGACAAGCAATAACAGTCGACAATTTTTCAAACACAAGTGTTGATGGAGCTAGAAAACGTGCTATTTAGCTTTAAAAGCCGGGTGGGTTTGAAATGCTGCTCGTTGCGTCAATTTCTGTGAGGTCGCCTAATCAACCTGCTATAGCTGAATAATCGCTATATGCTTACTTGTAATAATGCTTTTGTCTTTTGCAATGAAAAGTAATTTTGAAAATTACCTATGTCGGAAAAGTACTCATTAGTCCAAAAAGTAATTAATTACGTTACAAATTACTTTTTCAGGAAAAGTAATTAATTACTATAAAATTACTCTAAAAGTAGCTTGTAATTAGTAATTAATTACTTTTGTAATGAGTACTTACAACACTGTCTATAGTAGGGTGTATGTATCGTTAAAGGGAATTGGTATGAGACACAGCATGTTAAACTAGCTTTTGCAAACAAGGCATAAACATATCTGTGTCGTAACTGTGACTATCCAATTGACGTTCTGAAGGTCATTAGAACAGAAGGTCACTTTTAATACAGGTAAAGTATACTTCATTAGCCCACAGCAGCTACCTAATGATGGTCTCTCGATGCAGGTGGTCACTTGCAACAGGTGATTTCTAAGACGGACTGGACTATAGCTCTGCTTGTTTTCACAGAATGGAATATGCTGACGACTATGAAGCAGTGGTCACAACATCTCTGGATTGCACTGCAAGACTGTTTACATGCGAAGGCCATTTCATTGGTCAGTAACGTCATTCCAATGTTGTTCATCCTAATGCAAGCCAAGTTAATTTAAGAGAATTTCCTTGTCAACTTATCGGCACCACAGTTAGCATTCATTCCTTGTTGAAGGAAGATAATTATATCATGAATGTCCAAGATGTATAAACTTACATACCAATAGTTCATTTTATGGCCTTGAATTTCTTTAATATGAAGTACCAGACCTCCCAATAGCCCTATTTTTCCAACATGTTGATTACACCTATCTGATGGCAGCTGGCCTCACAATAAATTTGAATTTCACCTCCATCATATTTAATTAGTGATTGGGTCTGCTAGCACAATGGGCTATAGCATATTCACCTCGATCTTGAGGCTGTGTTTATTTCTGATGCCTTTTCAAAGGATTCCCCATTGTTAAGCTCAGTTTCTCTCATGCCCTCAGCCATACAGGCATCAGGCCTGGCATTGTGCAATGCATTTGGCCAATGCTTCTCATGAAAATAGGTTCTACAACATCTAAACGTGAAAAGAGTATGACCAAAGCTGAGTGAAAACAAAGATACAAAAAATGAAAACCTTAAGCATTCATTGCAATGCTGACACTACGTTGAATGCCTGGTGTTTGTGATTGAACAAATGGTTGGCTCTATTATATGTTTCTTTAGGTACTTTTGGTCAGCCCAGGGCATGGGACACCAGTAAGCCGAGCACATTTCAGCACCCAATGGTCCCTTATGATGTCCTCATGGATCCGCTTAGTCTGCCTGATCATCCATCACTCAAAGGACATGTATCACCTGCAAACACAGAGGACCTATTGGCCCATTTAAATGACACAGAGGAGATTGCTGATTCTTCAGTTTACAGCAGGAATAGTACAAATAACCATGATGGTTCTGAATTGAACTCAAGAGAGGTAGGCTAGTGACACTGTACAACTAATTGACTATTTGCCAAGGGACACGTTGTGCATTCTCGTAGCGGACACAAGTAAGAATGGGTATATTTGTACATCATCATATTTGTAAAAAGTCGCAGAGTGATGTAGAAGAGATATTGCATTAGTATTTCTATTGGTGTAGTACATTGCCCAATAATACTACTATAGTACTATAGCTATGTGTAGTACATTGCCCAATACAGACCGTCCAAATTTAACCGTTATTGGCGAAATCCGGTATAGACAAAACAATGAAAGTGACGTAATCCTTTGTTTCATTATAACATATAGCAGCAGAAATCAGGTAACACATTACAGATAATCATTGCACAATTGTTAGTTTCGATTGAAATACTATACGTAATGGTTGTCTGTCGGAGAGATGAATAAGCCACAAACTCAATTTCGCCCTGTAATATCATCAGCTTCATTCTGCTGCTTTTTGCAATGGAAGCATGGCTGTCCAAGTACAAGGAGATAACAGAATACGCGTTCATGACCACGAAGCTGAATCAATATCATGCAAACTGATTTGGAGAAACTCAAAATCCGATAATTGCTAATTAGTTGTCGTCTGGGGCCAGAATTAAAAACCGAAATAGACGAAAAACCGTTATTGGCGACACCGGTATTGGCGGATATATTTAGCAAAGGCAGACCGTAACAATCATTGGGACTTCAAAAATTCACCGCTATTGACGAAATTCCGGTAATGGCGGAGCCGTTATTGGCGGAGTTGATTGTACTATATTATCACTATCTTATGCTTAGAAATGGTTGGATTCCCAGCGTAGTACTCAAGCCTCTGAATGCTTTTATCATGGACAGAAGATATTAACTGATATATTATGTAAACATTGCAGTTTCAATTACTTTTGATATAATTGAAAACCTATGCTGACTAGTGACCACCGGTATTAGAAAGTAAACACAACAAAAAATCTATTTGCGGCTATATTGTAATATCACATACACTCCTGCATCTTGCAAGTACTTCAACAGATGGGAAATTTAATTACACTTTTCTGGTTCTCCATACAGCTAACCAGACTGTAATGTAAAGCTTGTATGGCTGAGGGCGTGAGGGAATTAGCTGTCATCAAATGATGCTACGACCGAATCGGCCACGCTAACATACAGATACATACACACAGCTTGCTCAATTAGATGATTGCTAGTTTAGTAGTCAGTCTGTTGCATCAATACTATTGCTGGTAATAGTCACATGCATTTAAACACCATTTGCTTTCAGATGCTTATAATTATCTAAATGCATGTCGTGACTCTTATCTGTGTATGCATACGTGCATTAATCGCTGAAAAGTTTATCATATTCAACAGAATAAACTAGCATTTGCCACAGGGGCCTTTGTTGCTTTAAAACTTGAAAATTGAAAGACACAACTCTTTCTGGGATCGTTCTTCACGGATGATTCTGAAATGATTGGGTTTATTGAGCTGCATCTGATGTCATATATTCTAGGAGACCTTATCAGCTGACCTGCCAGAGCTTCCTTCTGGTGAAATAGTCAATGCCAAAACAAAGAATGAAAACAAGTAAGGCTTACTATATACAGTGCTGCAGCATATAGAAGGGTGTATAAATTTGCTTATGAATTTTTTATGGAAATCAAACATATTTACAGGAGATCTCTCTGGAGCATAATGTAATTGCAGGATCACAGCCCCTAATTTAGAGCTGTGTTTTGTTATGACTGGCAATATAACGGATGCCGTTAAATGTAACTTTCAATAAAATATCATTTAACTTCCTCGACTGTGAGCATGCAGCCTTTAGAGTTTACCAGGAGCAGACAATTAAGGGTCAATTGTGCATGATGATGATGATGATGATGATGATGATAATTGCGTTGATTGTTTTTTTTCTTTCAACTGGATTGATCAGTTGCCTAATGGTAATAGACTAATTACCATTAAAGCTACTCAACCGCAAAGGTAAATACGTTACAAAAGAAGTTACTCGATATGTAATCATATGTAATGGTCACAACTAATTTCTTGATTACTTTCATATTCGTTAATTACAACCCTGTACACCACATTTAGCAGAAGTCAAACTTATCTGTATGCTGAAACACATTAATTAGGAGCACTATGAACAGTGAAATTTGTTAAGTTTAACTTGGCATTGAAAACCTGTGACTTCGTTAGTTGTGAAAAATCACTTTTGTGAAAATCATGGGAAAACCCTGTTAAATTAAATAAACAGTTTGCTACATTGGTGAAAAACCTTGAATTTTCACTGGATATTCACAGGTTTTTCTTTCATATAGGATCATCATCATCATCATTTTTTGAGGATTGAGCTTAATTGAATGGCTTCATCCTTCTGCAATTGTAGTGTGCGAGACAGTAAACGCGATTTACTGGCGCAACAAAATAACATGAGTCGCTGTTTGTCGACACGAGCAGACTGTTTATTATGAAAAGTAAACAAGAAGATCAATGCAGCAGGAATACAATGAAACGGAAGTACAGAACAGCAGTTACATATTGGCTATTGCATTAGCTAATTACGGTCGCTACAGTAGTAATGCACCCAAGCAGGATTGCAGCTAGCACATAAAACTGGTCTGTTCTCTTGATGATTTTATGTAGGGTGGTATTGTATGGTGGGGATCGTATTGCATGGTGGAATGTTGAATGTTGATTTGAATATCTCTGGTGTTACTTTGTCATACATGTCTGACCGTGATTTATGGCGTAGTTTATGTAGTAAGTGCAAGAGGAAGAGGGATGGCCTTTTGTGTAATGGATAGAGTATATCGTTATCATTCAGTTGTTTTGACGAGTGATTTTGACAGGGTTCCCATGCTAACAGCACAGCGCATGCCGCACACCTCCCACTGACCATGCACCAACGCCACATTCACCTTGGTTGATGATTTAATATTATTGGAGATATGGTAGTTAAATTTTTTTGGATTTCATTTTTTGTTTTGCATATCTAATGATTGACGCATGGGCAATGCAAACTTGATGCTGTCATTGTGTAGTCATGTGATTGCAAAAGCATGTAGCCTTGCCATATCCTCTTTTCCATCTTTACGGCATTGTGTCAATAACGCACTCTATCTTGCATTCTATGCTGAGCTTCATGTCAATGAGATCTGGCACCAACTTGTAGCCCTTGAAACTCTTTCATCCCTCCCTGTTGCGGGACCAGCAATATGTCTGTTAATTATATATATAGAATGTGAATGCATCCATCTTCATACTCTACTCATATTTTTGAAATATTCATAAAATTGCTGAAAATGAAGTCTTTGTCTATTTCACTAGGGTCACTGATGACATCATTGCAAATCTCCTTGATTCTGAACCATCAAAGACTTACTCAGGAAAGAGGTAAATATATGCACTGTGACTGTAAGTTTCTTCTGCTAGCTGATCTGAGCTGCAAATATACAGCCAGTTAATTAATTCATTAATCAAACAAAAGCAGCAAAACCTGATGATTTCCTACCTGGTAAGAATTGTTTACATCAATATCTCAGCTCTGAAACAGCTCCCAACTCCTAAGAGATTGCAAACAGACATATGGCTCCGGAGTCAGGGAATGCAGGTTTAAACCCCAGGTCGTCAAATAATAAAAGACTTTCTGAAATATAGATTTAGATATAATCCAATCTTCGACAACTATCATACCAAAGGAAGATCTGTTGGCAACTATTTTCTTGCTTGAAAACGTTATCTTGAAAGTACTCTGATGGCAATGCGATCGCTCCGTACTTTATGGTAATTACATCACAGTTTAGAATTTAATACCGTGTACATTGCTTTAAGTGCAGATTGCATAATAGCAAAAACGTTTAAGAAACTTGAATTCGTTACACTACCCATGCGGGCTGTGGGATTTCAGCAGATCCTAGTAGAGAAAAATTAACGGATCACGGCAATGACAAAAATGTCTAGATTGTTAATTTTAAATATCTGCATAGCATAATGAGGGTGTAAGGAACCCAACGCGACCAACGCAAGAGAATTTGACCAGGAAAGAATCGATCGATTTCACTTTAAGCCTTTACAGAAATGGTGCCCGTCCAAAATAAAATATTACAAAAATATGTCAATAATTTTGAAACTTTGTTCTATTTATCTGATGAAAAATAAAGAGAATTTCGGAAATATGATAAAACTGAAATAATAATAATATAATAATAATAATAATAACAATAATAATA
>OFHS01000797.1:2928-30612 GCA_900245855.1 Calvadosia cruxmelitensis
CATAAATAATGAGCGGTCCCTAATGACGTTTTCTGCACGACAGATGATGTCATGGCCTCTGAAAAGTGAAAAGCAATGTTTGCTAGCGGAAAAGACTTCATCTTCCAAGCTTCCTTCCCAGATAGACGAATTGTTGACTTTTGACAGTCACGATTCGTGTAACAGAGAACAGATGCAAGTTTTCTGTATTCAAAAGAAGACAGAATTTCATTCTGTGAAGGTCATTTGCTCAGTTTCGTAACATAAAATAATCTAAAAATAAGTTAGGAAACACAAACAAATTCTCTTTCTCAAGAAGAATATTGCAGTTGATTCACAATAATGTACACAGAAGCAGTTTAAGTTTTTGCATTTATAGTCTCTAAAAGCGTTAGCTGGAAAACATTTTTATTTGTAAATAGGATTTTTAAAGTAGTAATTCTAGGTAATTTTGAGGTTCATGCTCAGATAATTTCTTTGAATAAATTGTAGAGGTAGTTATAGACACGTTTTATCGTATAATGTATTAATTTTCATTCACTTATTTTGTAGATTAAATAAATACAGCTAAAATTACAACCTGTTGGAGCAGCAGTTGAGTTTTGTTGTTATCCTTTGGCAGTAGTATTTACTAATGAACTGTTTGCTGTGTAATCTTTCAGCTGTGACTCGTGACACCAACGCATATCAGCAAGTTGAACAGCTGCATCAGAGAAATAACGCATTTTCAAAATGGGTCCATGCGTTTCTCTCAGCCGAACATAAAAGGGTTTTATACAAGTATTTGCAGTAAGAAAATTTTAAAACTTTAAATATTTAAGAAAAGTTTATTTCTGAGGTGTTTCTAGCCATTTTTGAGATGCGTAGAATAAAGATTTTTAGTTAATTTTTCGAAACAACCCCCGTCTGACCAATTGCACCTGCTGCCTCCCCCGTGTTTTCTCCTCGACGACAAAGAACTTTTCTCTTTCGCCAGTTTTGTGTAATTTCCAGATGGATGTCAATGGCTGAGCGGCGGCAAATGAAACGAAGAAAAACGTGGACCATGTCGACTGCGACAATTCATAGGGGCTTCTTGACTGCTCGATATAGGTAGTAATAATTTATCTGCTACCATGAGACTTTTGGCTGTGTTTTGGCTGGGTTATCTGGTCGATGCTTCGCGGTCATTGGATGCGAAAGGTAGGCTAAAGTTAACAACGAATTTAGAACAACTTTTTCGAAGTCATTCTGATGTAAAATTACATATGTTAGTAAGAATAACCTTGAATTTTTGGCTCTGTATATCGTAGGGTGTGAGTTTCTTGCAATACTTTGTCGAGAAAATGGATTTTGTGGCGATTTTTTCAAAGGTACGGCTTTGTTTTGGTGTTGGGATCAACTGCTCAAATTGTTGTGACGGGTATTCGTTTTTTTCTCTCAAGTTAAACAGAATCACCCATCTACATTTGGTTATGATATGAATGCCAGAATATATAGTTCTGTTTCCTTTTAATTGTAAACTTTTAAAGTGCGTTTGCAAGCCTTGAGTTACTTTGATTGATGGCTTTGTATTTGTGAGTTGACGGTTTGATTTGAATCCTGCGATCTCCTGACCCCTGATGCCGAATGATCTTCAAACTAAACTGATTGTTGAATCGTTCAGTACTTTCTTAGTTTTGATATTTCGTGGATATCCCAGGTAGAATACCGATTTTCCCGTTACGCGATGCCTCCGCGTGCAAAATACTTCCTGCCTTCAGTTTATTCTTTCTCCGTTCAGATGTTTTGTTGATACGACAGTTAACTGCGAAACTCTATTACCGCTTTGACAACATGATTTATTAAAATAAGATGACGTGCCAAATTATTGCGTTCCTCAATCAAGATCAGTAAACATTGCGAAAAACGCTCTTCGTGCAACACGTGTGCTAACAATACTTCGTGTTGATTTTATTTCAAACAGATACCTATGTTGATTGTTTGAAGTTGCACCGCGCGAATCGCCAACGGAAAGGTATGACCAATTGAATGGAAAACATGTTTCCCACGTGCTGCTAGCCATTAAATTGTTTTAACTTGTTTGTTGTTAGTTCTAGGTTTATTGATCTGAAAATCAATATAATTCTTGTTTGATTTTTGAACTTATGTGATCAGTATTGATCTGAAAGTCAATATAAAATTTTAACTTTTGGTTTATTTTGAATTTATTTCAACCTGCGACTTTTTGACCCGGTCTTCATTTACTTGCCTTGAATATTTAGGCCTACATAATTGGGAAAGATCTAGCCCTAATAAATGTCTTTGTTGAAGAGAGAAAGCATGCAGGATAAGTTTTGGAAATATCGAGCTTCTGTTTCTAAAGTTGTTGCTGCAATCCATTTCGTTTATCAATTCGTATTACAGTGAAACCTCGTTAAAATATCACTATGATTTTCCAGTAAAAAATCGTGATAATACGCGGGTCGTGATATTAAGCAGGTACAAATAGTTAATTCAGACAGAGCTTGGTTCTCAAGCTGAAGTGATATTAAGCGAATTGTGATATTAACCAAGGTATTATTAACCCTTGTCCTGCTATTGATGTGTATAAACGTTTTCGAAGCAAGTCAAAAGTAGCAACACATAACCAATCAGATAGTTAGTCCTTAGCAAGCAACCAATCAGCAATTAATGGGGTTACACTATATGTTATTTTTTAACATTTATTTTTTATTTCTATTTGTAAATTCCACAGAATGGCTTTTGAAAAGAGCAATACCTCCCAGTGATAGTTGGGGAAGTGACGAATACATCCCCGACACAGAACTGGAAGATGTGGCTCAGCGTATCCACAAACTCAGTGGCAACACTGACTCAAGCGCACATCAAAGACCTTATGAATTATTTGACGAATTTACCCATTCCAGGGATTTTGATGAATTCTTAGACCAATATAAACCTCGTCGAGCGTTAAATTTTCACGACGGTAGCAAAGAAAAGCCCTCGACTCACAAGAACCTTGCTAGTAATGACGAAATAATAGATACAAATAAGCAAGAAGACTTCCCACCCAGCAAGGAAGTAATTGATAACGTTGTGACCAGTGATCTAGTGGACTACGAGAAAAGTAACCAACCAAACAGCCCTGGTTTGGGAAAGTCGAGTGGAGTGTCAGGCAAACAAGATAATAGCCACGACAGCCAGCAAGTCAATGCTGCACAAAGTGATGGTATGTATATCATTGTATATGTACCTAAACCTATCTGCTTTCAATTTCCTACATGGTGATTGCAGTACAGTGAAACCTGTCTATAACGGTCACCTCTGGGATGTGAGAAAAATGACCTTTGTAGACAGGTGGCCTTTCTGTCCAGGTTGATTTCTATAGGAAGTGTCATTTTGGGACTATGAAGAGTGGCCTTTATACACAGGTGACTGCTCTGTAGAGGTGGCCGCTAATACAGGTTTGACTGTAGTTGCGTATTGAATTCATGATCTATACTGTTAGCTGTGGCATGGAGGAGGATGTTGCAAATTAACAAAGCAGATCGTTCTTGTAATGGAGAACTTCTTAATGCCATGCCACTCCTGCGATCTGTTCTCAGCATGTTGATCATTTCGTTGTCTGCGACTTCTGTGTTTTTCTTGAGCAGTTGTGTATGGTGTGCAGAGCCGGATTACTCATTAGGCACAATAGGCCAATGCCTACAGCCCTTCCAGAGTGCTAGGCCCTCCAAAGTTCTGCTTTCCAAATTTTATGAGAAAAGGAATTTGGCTTACTGTCATTGAAATAGCATATACATTGACTCAGGAGCCAGGAAATGCAGCACTTTGCAAGCACAAATCCAAAAATTTCCAGGGGAAGCCCTGGGCCTGAGCCCCCCTTTTGGAGCGCTTTTGGCAACAATAGGCTCTTCAGGTCATTTGGCCTACAGCCCACTTTCTTCTAATCCGGCCCAGATGGTGTGGAATAGCAATTTCCATCACAGTTGTCTGTTACTATCCGGTCCAAGCTGCCAGTTTCGTATGCTGCTCATTGTTTCTCAACACAGCTATGGCTCCCAATTAGAGACTGAAGTCAATGCTTTCGAACCACACGTTCATGCAACGTTTACGACGGCAAGCAAGGCAAATTCAAGGTGCCCATGCCAGAGCAAAAGTTCCGTCAAACTTGAAAGAAAACATAGCTTGTCTTCAAGTCAGCCTTTTGCAAAACGACCCTTTTAAGATTTTACAGCTATTTACATTATTCAACTTAGACCTGGTTCGAGTGTTGGCGCTGTGCGATGTGTTTAAAAAACCATACACATCCAAAGCGTTGTTGTTTCCCAGAGGAAATACCATACTTGCTAATGAGTGAGTAGCAGGTGTCAGGTTTTGAACAGACGTACATAAATACACACAAACAGACAGACCAACATTTATGAAATATAGCTAAATATTATATGTAAGATATAAATTCATAAATCGCGATAATCTTCACTTGGCAATTGATTCACAAAATCAGTTCTTAAACATCATTTATCATTATCATCTTTCGAGTGTGTTGTGATGGAAGAAAGCTGGCTAATTTAACCTAGCGCAGATTCAAATTTACAATGTAAGCTCAAATCACAGTGTTAATCCTTGTTCTGCTATTGACGTGTAAACACGATTTCGAAACAAGTCAAAAGTAGCAACATATAACCAATCAGATAGTTAGTTCCTAGCGATCAACCAATCAGCAATTGATAAATCGACTTCAATTCTTCATTAACTAATTTTATGAGCAGGACAAGGGTTAATTGTTTCTAACCTTTTGTGTGTTACACTGCATAGACTAAGTGACTGTTGTGGCTAATGTCAAAGGTGTTTTGGTCTTTCCTGCTTGGTAGCAGCTTCCCCTTGAACCCGTTGCCATGACTGCAGCAGCTGCTGTCTGAGTTCAAAAGACCATGTCTATTGTTGCTTTGTGATGTAGCAGGTGCAGTTTTGTAAGGGCTGGATTTGATTCTATCTTCTTTTGTCTAGATTCACAACAAAGCCAAGGAGTGCTCACTCTCACCGTATCTAAGCCGTAAGTGAATCAACGTGTTGTCTGTTCCATACAGTTTACTTTCTGTGCCTTTCAGAAGCATTGGTAACTATGTCTTGATGTTTCCCTCTCATTGTGTAGCTCCTGTTTTTGTTAACATGATCTTGCTCCATATACTAGAGCTCTCTTTTAATTTTGTTTGTTAGACCCACGTTGTGCAAAGTTATGTCCTATCTTCTCGACAGGTTGAGCACGGCCAAGGCGGTGTCTTTCGGTGCTGGTTTACAGAATGTCTTGTGGAGCCTAAGTGCAACGACTCACAAAGTTTTCGTCAACATAAGGTACAATTGGTCGAGGATGGTTTTCGTGTAGTCTGCTGCATATCAATTTATGTGTTTACACGAATTGGCTCGGCTCAGCAGTCCCTGTCTTTAGGGTCCAATATCCATCGATCCATCGTGGAACATCCCACACAGGCCCTAAGTTTAGCAGATCTATGCCAAAATCATCTCCTCGGTTGGTTCATTGGTCTGTTGGTCTAGACCGGTAGACCCAGACCTGATACATCAGACAGTATAATTTTAATTTAATTAATAACAATTTTATTAGATAATGACTTCTATTGAAAGTTAATCTTGCTTGATTTTATAGATGGATAGATAGGCCTATATTTGATCATAAATGCACAGCGAATACAAAGTGCTGTCAATAGAGCCATTTACAGAGAAGAAGAATTATGGAAAATACATGACATGATCTGGATCAACACTTAGGCAAAGATTGCTTGCTTATTTGGGTAATTTGTAGTTATGTTAATACAAATATTATGTAAAAGAGAGAGAAAATGTACGCGAATCACACAAAAGTATTCAATTTTTGCTTAGGGATTGGGTTAGGTTTAGGGTTAGTTCTTAACCCTTGTCCTGCTATTGACGTGTATACACATTTTCAAAACAAGTCAAAAGTAGCAACACATAACCAATCAGATAGTTAGTCCTTAGCAAGCAACCAATCAGCAATTGGTGAAGCGACTTCAAGTCTTCATTTAACTAGTTTTATGAGCAGGACAAGGGTTAACAACTCAAGACAACAAACAACAGCATAATTTGTTATTGTAGACAGCAACGTTAACCATTGTAATTTATAAGTACGTCATGTATAGTATTGTGAAATATCTGTAATCGAATTCATGTTATGTAAATCTGTAATTCACTTCATCGCTTGAATAAAGAAATACAGCACACTTCAAAAGAAAAAATATCAGATGTTACGGTATAACAAAGAAACAAAGTTATAGATTTACGCCGAATAAATGCAAGTTTGATTATATTGAAAGTAGCTCGATTGTTCTTTGTATAGTTATAGCAATGAGTGTCCTTGGTTTATCTTTGTTGTTCTTGACTGTATTTTTATTGTTTAACCCTTGTCCTGCTCATAAAACTAGTTAAATGAAGACTGGAAGTTGCTTTATCGATTGCTGATTGGTTGATCGCCAGGGATTAACTATCTGATTGGTTATATGTTGCTACTTTTGACTTGTTTTGAAAACGTGTATACACGTCAATAGCAGGACAAGGGTTAAGGATTGTAGGCGTACAACTTTTTTGATCCTGGAAATTATAGTGGGGTTGGCTTGGACTCTCATGTTTTATTGTTTGTTTTAGCTCTGGCGGAGATAAAGTGACACTCCACATGGTGACGGCGCCAGCATGGTTTAAATTTGGAGATAATGCTGCCGACGTGGCAAGACGTCTTAACTCGAGTATGTACTTATTTCTAAATCCAGTTTAGACCAACTTATAAAGTCATGTTTCACTGATTGGTGGTTTGGTTTCTCTAAATCGTGTTTCAAACATTCAAGAATAACCAGAGCAAACACAAGTGACCTCCTATATACACCAAAGTGCAGGCTGGAACTAACAAAAGGATGGTTTGCAAACAGAGTGGTAAATCACTGGAATGAAATCCCCATCTCAATAAGACTATCCAGCACCTTGAATGAATTTAAAACTGTTATGACAACTAGGAAACAATCTACCTGACCAAACAACTATAAAAATGCATTTACACTTTGAAACTGATATCATGACCATTGTACTCATACACATTTGCTGTGTTATAACAATGAATTATCCATTAAATTACCTCTTTTAGTAATTCCATTACCTTTGTTACTTTGCAGATGCTGACCTTCGCAGTAAAATAGCGACGGCAACTGGTGTTACCATTGTTAATGCAACTAGTGCAGGAGTGGTAAGCACAGAAGACTGATTGTTGTGTCAACAATGTCATACTGCCCTGATAATGCCCTTATATTTCTTTCTGCGAGTTTTCCTGCTGTGAGTTTGTGGACTGTTGCCTACCATAATATATCGCGTAATTAACTAATTGTTCTTGTTAGTTATGGAATAAATGCCTTTCTTGTTGCATCTCTGAAAGAAGATAATGGCTCTGTGTTTTCTTCGGAGAATTCACCACCAAACCGAGACTCAAAGTAGTTCCGGGAATCAGGAATCAATTTCGGGAATTTATCCCGTTATTGGGAAGAAAATCTTGAAAATGATAAATGATCAGCTGGTCAACTTGACCATACAGCTCATTTAATGTTGTTTGCTGCTATTTTGCTGTCATCGATGGAATACTGACGATATTCATGTGGCGTTTTGGCCTCCTTGCATGGTTCTGACAAGTTGGTGCGTTGTTTGCGGTCATTTCACAATCTTGTGCAAGGAGGTTGCAGTTCCAGTGTTTCCAAGACAGGTTACTGACAAAGTCATTGATTTGCTTTGGGTAGTCTTCATTCCAACCAAAAAGTAACTGAAAGGGAATTATATTGACGGTGTTGCGATGATTTTTGAAACTGATTTGAGTCAGAAGTCAAACTGTGATTAAGTCGAAATCAAAACAAGCTTGAACGCTTTTTAAAATGCGTTTAAGCGAAAGGGAGATTTATTTACCGACCGAGTTCTAAAACCAAGAACAAGGACTTTCTGACTTCAAGAACAAATTTGACTTTACGTGTAAATGCACTGACTGGAAGTCTTTCGGAAAAAGAGTGAGAACAGACTGGTACCATACAACCGGTTGAATACAATTTCCGTGTTTTGTTGACTGAAGCACCAGCGCTGTTTTCACACATATTTTTTCAAATTCTCCTTTAATATTATTCAGTAAATTGCGTATTGCAAGCCCTAATTTATGTTCTGTTGATGTTGCAAGGCGTTGTACGGATTTCTCAACTCTAAGATGAATCTTGACATTAAGCTGATTTTATTTCTGCATTTGCAGGTTGCAAGCTTATATTCTCATGCTCACTCCGCTCCAGTGCAGACGTGGAACAACTTTGCATTGTTAGCAGCCGTTATTGGAGGCAGTGTTCTTGGCTTACTCTGTGCCGCGTTAATAGTTTGCGGCGTTAAAAGGTCAGTGTCTTGGGTCCATTCTGCGGGATAGTGTGCTCAATCAGGAGCTCTAAGAACTGATTAATTGACATAAGCAACGATACGAGTGGTAGCTTCGTTTGCTTGTACAATGAAACCTCGTTAATATCACTATATTTTTCGAGTCAGAAGTTGTGATGATAAGCGATTCGTGATATTAACTTAAGTGGGAACTAATGCTTGATTCAGACAGAGCTTGTTTTTCAAACTGAAGTGATAAACTCTTGTCCTGCTGATAAAACTAGTTAAATGAAGACTTAAAGTTGCTTTATCGATTGCTGATTGGTTGATCTCTAGGGACTAACTATCTGATTGGTTATATGTTGCTACTTTTGATTTGTTTCAAAAACGTGTATACACGTCAATAGCAGGACAAGAGTTAATATCACTATATTTTTCGAGTCAGAAATGTGACAATAAGCGAGTCATGATATTAAGTGGGAACTAATACTTGATTCAGACAGAGCTTGTTTCTCAAACTGAAGTGATATTAAACGGGTTGTGATATTAACAGAGATGATATTAACAGAGTTACACCGTAGAGGATTTCATTGCACTGCCATATTTTCAGTGTGGAAATAATTACTGATCGAGCAAGCAGTTTTCTCATTAACGTAGTACATTACTTTACTTAATTATACATTACAGTAAGTATTCATGCCATCCAACATCATGCAGACGTTTTTTCGTCTCTTTTTTCGTTTGTAATGTTGCTGTAATTATCTTGTTTCGATAAACGTTTTGTAATTTCAATATAACTTAACAGGTCAATTGATTGTCAAAAACAATCAAATAGTCAACGCATGGTCCCAACTCTACTTTCAACGGAATATTGGTCATTCACCTGACTTCTTTTTTTGTAGCAACAGAAACCGCCCTATTCTTTTCTACATTTTTTCTGGACGGTGATGTTCAAGGGAACAACTCGTTCCTGTTTTTTACACTACACACATCCAGGAACATTTCCACACATTACGATTATTAACTGATAAAAAATTCATACATGAAAAATTCAGAACAATTCTACTAAATTTTAGTAAGAGTTTTGTTGTTTTTCGAGCTACATTCAATTAGATTCAACTACTTTTTCTAGTACAATTAGGCTTCAAAACGTTTGCTGAAAGTCTTAGTTCACTGTATTTGTAAGTGCGGTTAAGCTGAGCTTGCGTTTATTGATTGTGCAGATATAAAGGTAACGAGGATAAGCTCATCAGTTTGAAGCAAGACGAAGCTACCAGCGATTATCAGGTTTGTAAATGGCAAGACAACAATAACAATTAATGTGGACCATTTTGCTACCTTATTGCCTATGTCCAGGGCTCGATTAGAGAAAATGGACTGTAGGCTCAGGTGCCACAAGGGCTGTTAAGGCCAATTCACAAAAGCAGTAACGTAAGAAACTTAACGTAAGAAACTTAAGCTGTAAGAAACTTATGACCATTCACATGGTGACTTTGCCGTAAGAACAGTCGTAAAGACAATGTTGATTTTGGCGGAAAATTCAAAACAACGTGCATCGCTGTTATTTCCCTGTTCAACAAGGAGCTCTTGCAATTTCAGAGTTGAAACGTTGTAAACGTCCTAGCCATCCTTTTATCTGTTTGTTGTTGTACAAGTTGAGAGCGCTGTTGTAAAGCAAAATCAACCTATCAAGGAAAGCTTCAGCATTCAATAGCTCTTGTTTATGATCTTCGCCTCCTTGGTGAAACTTGAGGAAGTAGTTGTGACATTCTAAATGCATCCGGCGCACGGGTCGAAGTTGTTTTTTCCTTGATCCTCATTGGTCAACCTTAATTTTCTTACGTTACGGCTCGGAAAAGTTCAACACTGCTCAACTTTTTAAATTGCTTACGTTACGGCAAATCCACCCTTAAGTTTCTTATGGCTACGACAAAGTCATCATGTGAATGGTCTTAAGTTTCTTACGTTAAGTTTTTTACGTTAAGTTCCTTACGTTACGGCTTTTGTGAATCGGTCTTTAGGGTTTTTATGGGAGCACTTATGTTTCTTATATTAGGAAGGTCGGGAGCTGGGGCATATTCTTCAAGGAATTTTAGATTTGGATTTGTCAGATGTATTTTCTGATATTTGAATTGGCAGGATTATGATGAGGATTGGTACAATGACAATTAGAGGACTGTATTTGCTACTAATAAGACACAATTTCACTATTAATTAACTGATGCTGCAAAATGTTTGCAACTTCAATTTACCGTAAATAATTTTACAAACTTCTAAAGGGCCTATTGCCTAGCAAAGGCCTTAGGTATGTGCTTATTGTGCCTACCGGATGATCCGGCACTGCCTTTGTTGTTACAATACAGTGAAACCTGTCCATAATGGTCACCTTCGGGACCTTAGGAAAATGACTTTTATAGACAGGTGACTTTCTGTCCAGGTTGATTTCTATAGAAAGTGTCGTTTTAGTGTTATGAAAGGTGGCCTTTATACTAGAGCTGGTTCCGATGCATCGATTAATTCACAATACTTTATACACATGTGGCTGCTCTATAGAGGTGGTCGCTGATACAGGTTTGATTGTATCCTGACTGTGAAGAACCGTTTATAGATTTTGTGATGTGTTCTGCTACTCAACAGGAACTTTGTCGGACTCAGATGTCACTTCACGGATCAAGTGTTGCTGGTTTATCTGATACCCCTGAGAACCAAGAGAAGGGCTTAGTGGGAGGTCTTGGAAAAGTAGCAAAGAAATCTTGGTGAGTTTATTAAAGAAATCTACGTGTTGTCAATTCATCATAGGTAGTACAGTTCAACTTGTTGTACCGTCGCTGAGCATTTTCTTGATATTTGTCCACTTTGTAACTAGCATATTGCTATATTTGTTTGATTTTAACCCTTGTCCTGTTATTGACGTGTATACACGTTTTTGAAACAAGTCAAAAGTAGCAACATATAACAAATCAAATAGTTGGTCCCTGGCGATCAACCAATCAGCAATCCATAAAGCTACTTCAAGTCTTTGTTTAACTAGTTTTATGAGCAGGACAGGAGTTAATCACATATTGTTGCAAGTTTTTATCGTTTCTCTTATGATCACTGTACAGTAGTGTTCTTCCTTGATACTTTTGCTCTCCGGTGCCCCCATTGGCGTTGTAGATTAAGCCTACTCGCACGCATCTATCAAACTCTCCGTTTTTGATATTAATCAGCCAATACTTGTTTAAAAACCAAAATGGCAGGCAAACATTGGTCAACAGTCCAGCGTGTACCAGAAGCTAGCACAGGCATATTACAGTGAAACACTCTATAATCGTCACCTTTGGGACCTGAGGAAAGTGATGTTTATAGACAGGTGACCTTTCTGTCCATGTTGATTTCTATAGAAAGTGTCATTTTGGGGTTATGAAGAGTGGCCTTTATACACAGGTGGCTGCTCTATAGAGGTGGCCGGTAATACAGGTTTGACTATACAGTGAATGACAAGGGAACATGCAGCTGACACGTGGTGGATGTGAACTTGATGTGAACACTGTGTAGTCACGTGATTGTAAGAATATGTAGCCATGTCATCTTGTAACCGTTCTCTTTGCTGTCTGCGCCTCATCTTGTTACCAACTCCATCTGTTCTGTATAATGGGCTGTGTCTCATGAAATAGAGCTCTGGCACCAGCGGCCATATGTACTCCTTGGAACTCTGCCATCTCTCCCTGTCGGGAAACCAGCAACTTATCTATGATATATATATCAAATGTGAAAGCCTCCAATCGTTGTCCTTGTACACAGACACTTAACGTTCCACTCTCTAACCGCCTTATGATTTTTTCTTGTGACAGGGGCGAAGAACCAACCGCTGTGAATATGGACATCTCAACTGGCCATGTTGTGTTGGTACGTTCTTGTAACGTTTTTCTCGGTATTTAGCCGGTTGATTTCTCTCCCACTGAAACCCAGCTCACAGACTAAGTGCTTTTGAACAATAGGCATACATGGAGGATCATCTTTCCAATCAAGACCGTCTCAAACGAGAATGGGAGGTGAGATTATGAAACTCAACTCTGTGTTAAAGATTCAAAACGTAAACTTATTCTACCCCGCCTGACAGACCCACGTCGTTGTGGGCGTCCAATTAGGACATTTATGGATCAACTATTAGATGATGTTAGTGCGGCTGGAATTAGCCTTGAACAAGCCACACACTTGGCCCGACAACGCAAGGCATGGGCAAGAGCAACAAATATGTAATTGTGATGACATTTTACAACTTACACAAATTTTTTGTTGTAAATAATGTTTATCGTAGAAGTAGTAGTATCTTTTACTGAACCAGTAAACATTTTGAGAAATCAGCCACAAGTGAAGCAGTTTTTGCAGCACTGTACCAGTAGCTAGGACATGATCCTTCCCGGCTAGACCTACGATTTAAATAGAAGCTACATGTTGAGGAAAAGAAAATGTTTCTTCATTTCGATGCAGACGCATAGCTGTTGCCAAACCGTATGTTTTCTATTTTCTTCAGTATTTATTTTTAACTAATTGGTTGATTATTTGGTGAATATTTGATGTAGTCAGCCAAAATAAATTGTTGAAAATATCATCGATAAGCGACAAAGCTGATTAATTTCAAATAGAGATAATAGTGAAAACAATCGGTACATTGCAAATTTGAGCATCAGAATTGTTCTATAAAATGTGGTTATCTAATTTTTGCAGGCTTTGTGCAGCTACAAACCAGACTCTGTGTCTGCAAACGCAGGAAACTCATCCCGTGTCCTCCAAAAGAATCGCTACCAGGATGTGCTTCCATGTAAGTTGATTTGTGTTCCTGTAGACAGGACCGGTCACTTGCACCATTAGATAAACCAGTTGGCAAGGCACCGAGTCTCTTGTTACATTGCTTTTCAACTAGCTGTGCTAGAAGAATTGCTATTGTAATCACAATAAGATTAGTTCCTCGATTTAATCTTGGAAATCGGAGTCAAATCATTGCCTAATGGTGTTCATACTTCCTCAGCATCATACTATTGTAATAGAACCAAATTAAAGCGATCCCTTAGTGGTTTTGTTAAGTGACAGGCAACCATTGTATTGGCACAACCAACTTTGCCAAACGGGTGACATTAGCTGATCTTGTATTTCAGATGATCACACTCGCGTCAAACTGAAGACGGCAAGCAACAGCTCAAATTCAGATTATATCAATGCCAGTTTTGTGGTGAGTTGCCATGCAGAAGTTTCCTACCACACTTGTGATGTTGTGGGCAGTTTCCATACCTGTTTGGTTTGTTTACTCAACAATAATTAAGGGCAATGTTGTTTTCAATTGGTACAAGTAGATTACATAGGTGGTGGATGCTCCCTGTGGGGTAGCCAGGGGGATTCGGAGCAGTTTTCCTCCTTTTATTTTTTGGTGTTGTCAAATCGGCCAAATTCGATAAGAAACATGCATGGGGAGGTAGTTAAAGCCGTCAAATTTGCATTTCAGATATGTGACTATGTACAATGAAATCCAAATTGATACTTTTTATGAAATGTCTACGCTACATGTCTGTCTGTGGTAGGGCAGGGATAAGTGTTCAAAGACAAAAAACAATGCACACCACCCCAAACATCTGTGCATGCTTTATGCACAAGGGAGCATTTTAAATACCCCCCCCTTATTGGATTTGCGATGCAAAGGGATGCTCTGTAGCTGTAGATAATAATAACTTGGATTGTGCCTCAGCAACTTCTTTCTTGTCTTTTAAAGAAGCTTGTTTAAAGATTTTAAATTTCCAATAAATCCATCAAATGTAGTTCGACATGAACTGCATTGTGTGCATTGTGGTGCTAATAGATGCTTGTATGTTTATTTCACAGACTGATATAGACCCTCGTTACCCGGCGTACATTGCAACGCAAGGACCATTGGATAATACAGTTGCTGATTTTTGGCAGGTGTGGATCATATGATATCACTCAGTGGATCTATGTACAGTGTAAACCTGTCTATAATGGTCACTTTTGGGACCTGATAAAATGACCTTTATAGACAGGTGGCCTTTCTGTCTAGATTGATTTCTATAGAAACTGTCATTTTGTGGTTATGAAGAGTGGTCTTTATACACAGGTGGCTGCTCTATAGAGGTGGCCGCTAATACATGTTTGACTGTACTGTAGGTTCCTATTTATGATTATCAGTAATGCTTACAGTTTATTGTTTTGTTTTTTGTTTGTAGATGGTCTGGGAGCAGGGTGTCGTTGTTATTGTCAACTTGACACAGCTGTCTGACATGGGCCTTGTAAGTGACAAGGGTCGGAATTGTGTTGCCAAACGGTTACTAGTAAATTGTTCTGCTTACTAAGATATTATGTTGCATTTTGTTTTAAATGGTTGTTGTTGTTTTGCATTTTCAGCCTCAGTGTCACAGATACTGGCCGGAGGATGGAAGTGAAATTTACCATAACTTTGAGGTAAAGACGTGGATATGCAGCTGCAGTGAAACCTGTCTATAATGGTCACCTTTGGGACCTGACAAGAATGACCTTTATAGACAGGTGGCTTTTAAGTCCAGGTTGATTTCTATATAAAGTGTCATTTTGGAGTTATGAAGAGTGGCCTTTATACACAGGTGGCTGCTCTATAGAGGTGACCGTTGATACAGGTTTGACTGTACTTTGACGTCAATTTCTGTTGTCTACAATTGAGCAGGATCATCGATCATAATTTGGCTTATAGGACTTGACAACAGTGCTTTATTACCCAGTAGGTGCCTAGGTCGACCGCCTAGGGCTCCCAAAATTAAACAATGTTTAGTGCTCCTGAAGTTTCAAATCACTTGGGCCAGCAATGATTTCAAATTTGTATTTCTCAGATTCTGTTTAGATGGCTTAGTCAGCAGGTATTTTTTTCAGGGTCTTAAAAATCCTGTCGAGGGCCTCGAAATATTTATTTCTAAACAAATCAACTAATTAATAATGATATTAGCGTATAGTAATGAATAGAATATAAATACATTAAAAATAAAGAATTATTTTATTTTTGTAATAAATTACCATTTAATAATGTTCTAAACATAAGCGTGACATGATAAAGGCTCCATGCTGTGTTCTTCTTTCACAGTGGTCGAGTTAAAAAATAATCCATTGCTCCCACATTGATGTAGCCTCCTAACCGTGGCGTATATACCTACTGTACATCTTGTAGAAATGAGTCAAATGACCGTGTGATGTCATTCCTTTGTTTCCAACTAGTTTCCCTTCGAACAACTTGATTATAATAATATAGATACAAAATATTAATTGTAAGTCGATGGTTCGGTGCGAGGGAGACAGAGACGACAACATTGCGAGTGGCTCCTCGCCAAGAACTTTGAGCACACTGAGTAATATTCTGCAAAACATGATACTATATATTTACAACGCATGACTAGACAAACTACCGCTGACACACGTTGACACCAGAACAATCCAACACTCAACGCATATGACAAAGTGACGTCACAACACTTGACACTTCCTATGACATCACAGACATACATTAATTAAATCCCTAGAGATATTGAACTGACTTCCAGTTCTTGGTTATCAGTTATAATTATTCATTTCAAGCAAAGTAGTCTTGTTGATTATACAAATTTAGCTCTAATCGGATTTCCTTTGTTTTAGAATTAAATTTCCTGCAACTCATTAATATTTAATTATTTATTGTTTATGCCGCAGGTGCATTTAATATCAGAGCATATCTGGTGTGACGATTATCTGGTGCGATCATTCTATTTGAAGAATTTACAGGTGTGTTCTCAATCGATATATCAACTATCAAAGTTGATGATCAAAACTTTAGTCTTATTTCTGAAAACTGAAGTTGACATCATGTCATATCTTTCGATTCGACAAGTAATATACCCATTCTCTATTTCGTTCTGACATAGCCTACTGTTCATGTTGACTGACTTTACTTGACAATGATTTGTTGATGAAACAGTTGCCTTACAAGCACAGACTTGGCCTTCTTTTCCTCTTTGTGTCCATTGTTTTCATCATACGTGATCAGTATTCGCTGTATAAGCCGAGCCTTGATTTTTGATTGAGTTTTGAGGGGTCAAATATTCGGCTTATACACCGGAAAATACGGTACGTGTGCAGGTGATGTACAGTTGTCACAATCTACCTTAAGCTGAGTTCATACGGAGCAATTTGATGCGCACAACACGGTCCCTGATCACCGACCCACAGGATATATTAAATATTGCGTCCCGCTTGCCGCTCACCATTCGCACGATGCAACAGCGTTGCGGAAATTGCCACAGGACGCGCAAGTTGTAGAAGAGAATAATACTCCTTCAAATGCGCGGGAAAACGCATTTGGAATCGGTCGGCTTCCACAACAATTCTGGGGAAAGAGCTAAATCGAGTTTCTTTGCTGCCATCCTGATCTGTAGTAGTTGGTAGTCGTCGTCGTGAAATTCATAAACTGACGTTAGATTCTTATTCAACCTGCCCCTTTTATTCACGGGGCAGATAAGCCATAATGGCTCCCCAAGCACATGGTCGTTTGTTTCAAGAGACAAGATACAATGCGGCTCCGCAAGCGTGATAACGACGTCGCTGATTGGCTGAAGTTCAACTTCCTCTTGGACATTGCGCGCAATGAGCTCAAAAAATCAAACATGTTTGATCGGCGTTTTGTTGCAGTCCATCGCGTGACAGACGACGGGAATGAACTTAATGACTAGTCATTAACACCTAATGACTTCCTGACCGCCAACATTGCGCGCATCAAATTGCTTCGTGTGAACTCGGCTTTAGAGTGTGTTCCAGAATTCTTTTGGGACGGTAGATGAAGGCAGCAGATGGACTTCCAATCAATGTATTTCACATTACACGAACTACTCTCCAATCAATAACTGAGGAGTCCTTCGCAGGAGCTCCATATTTATACTGTTTACAAAGACAATGAAGGACATTCTAGAACAATTAACACTTACATGCAAATGACATCACTTTCTATTTATAGAACTTCTAGAACTTTATATTACATCATATCTAAAAATATCTTAATCTAGAATATTCTTATTACCCAATTCACAAATCAATAAATCAACTATGTAATTCCTTCTAGAACATTCTACAGTATTCTAGATTTGTTACAATAGTGAATTGTGTTTTATTATTAGACTGGCGAGACAAGAACGGTGACGCAGTTTCATTTCTTGACATGGCAAGATTTATCCGTACCAGAGAGTCCACGGCCGCTCTTGGAATTTAGGAGGTAAGGGCTAACACAACTATAGCTTTTGTTATTTGTTTCATAGTTTACCTTATTGTGCTTGTGAAACGTGATTGGAAAGTTAACCCCTGTCCTGCTCGTAAAACTATTTGAATGAAGACTTGAAGTCGCTTCACTAATTGCTGATTGTTTGCTTGCTTAGGACTAACTATCTGATTGGTTATGTGTTGCTACTTTTGACCAGTTTTGAAAACGTGTATACACGTCAATAGCAGGACAAGGGTTAACAAGGTTTACATCCCACATAAACGAGCACAGATAATTATACAGTGAAATCTGTCTATAATGGTCACCTTTGAGACCTGATAAAATGACCGATCTGGACAGGTGGCCTTTCTGTCCAGGTTGATTTCTATAGGAAGTGTCATTTGGGGGTTATGGAGAGTAGCCTTTCTGCATAGCTGACGGCTCTATAGAGGTGGCCGTTAATACAGGTTTGACTGTACATTGATGTTGATGTTGTCTGCTTCGAGAAGCTCTGCACAACTTTCGTAGCTTTTGAACATTGTTCGTCAGCTTTTAGCACTTCTTTTGTATTCTGATTTCAATCATAATTCTGCTCTGACTGCTCAAGTGCGAATGTCTGCTTGGCTCTCTAATTGCTCTTGTTTTTATTATCGTTACAACAGGAAGGTTAATAAATGCTACAAGGGTCAATCGTGTCCTATTATCATCCACTGCAACAATGGAGTCGGCAGAACCGGAACCTACATCCTGATCGACATGGTGCTGAATAAGATGATCAAAGGTAATACTTGCCGAAATTATTGACAGTTGTCATCAGCAAGGACAGATTAGAGAAAATGAGACCGTAGGCTCTGTTGCCCAAAGGGTTATTATCGCTTGTGCTGGGTATCGGACATCCTTCTTAAAAGACGAAGGGCATATCCACCCTAGGAATTTTTAACTTGCCAGATACTAAATGGATATCTTGATATTTGAGCTATGGCGTAATTACTGTTGGGCTAATTATACTTCTGTCGTTATTAGTTATGCTTTCCCGCTTCACTACTGTACTCATATCATTATTAGCATGCCGCGCCTCTGACAGAGTAATTATAGTTGTACTGGATGTAATCACAGGACTGTCTCCCTTTCAGTTGAGTTTCACCCATTGTTATAAATACACATGGTTATGGAGAGATCTTGTATTTGCTTGCATTTTCCTGTTAAACAATGACCTTGTACTAAGGTCATAACTATGAAATGACACTCTCGACATCAGGCAATTGACTTTATGAAGTGTGTAGCCTACAGTTTCTATTGAGCAACAACAAGTTATTTTACCTAGTTTTTGAGGGTCTATAGCTTGGCAAAGGCTATACGCACTAGTGGAAATCCAGCACTATTCAGTAGCCCAATTCACTTGTGTAGCGTCCTGAATGGAAAACGTGTATGTTACGCCGGATTAATCCGGCGTGGAGTTAGCCTACGCCAAAACAAATTTGGCGTACGTCTCTGAAAGTTTGTAAATTCCAGTGGTTGGCGTACTTTTCCTTATTGAATTGAAGGCGATTTGAAGCCTTAGTTGAGATTATAATCAATCTAACAAATTTTGGCGTACAAGAGTATAAAAGTTTGGCGTAAAATCCGGCGTACGATTTACGAGTTTTCCATACGGGTGTAGCATGTGCCTGTACTCCATAGTTGTAGCGCTACAAACCATTTTTGGTGGTGGGATAGACTAAGGAACGCAGTTTTAAATATGAATAGCAACATTTTACACACTGTGGAAAGCCAATTGAACAAGGAGCAAGACAGCTTGTCTATTTGCCACTACAGTGAAACCTGTCTATAATGGTCACCTTTGGGACCCGAGAAAGATGACCTTTATTGACAGTTGGCTTTTCTGTCTGTGTTGATTTCTATACAAAGTGTCATTTGGGGGTGATGAAGAGTGGCCTTTATACACAGGTGGCTGCTCTATAGAGGTGACAGCTAATACAGGTTTGACTGTAACAACAATTACTCTCAAGGCTGATGGCATATGCGTTAACTCTTCAATGATCATAATGGCCAATTAAGTTGTTTCTTGGCACTTGGCAGTATTGAGAGGGATCGCTGTTGCAATAAGGAGCTTAATTAAATTATGTTTGTTTAGGCGCGAAAGAGATTGACATTGCTGCAACCCTTGAGCATATCCGAGATCAACGTCCAGACATGGTGAAAACAAAGGTGAGAATTAATTTACATAATTCAAACTTCAAGCTGCATGATGAAGTCCACAATTCATGAAAATAATGTGAAGAAGTAATACAAAACTCTTCCAAGGCTCCTTTATAGACTATGAATACAACCTAGAAATATGATTATTATGCCAAGTTCATTTCACAGTGTTTTCATGCGACCGCGGTTTACATTAGCAATTACAAGAAGATATACGCCGGATGGCTCTGATGCAGCAAGAGGCGATTATCATGCTACAGAGAGGGACCAATGGCAAACGGCCATGAAAAAATATAATATTATTTTAAGGAAGTGCTCGTGCCGCCCTTTCTTGAGGAGCAATTAGGCGTTAGCTGGTGATGACATGTTCGTAGTGTCAGTAATAACCACAGTACTGATTATGACATCTTGATTTCGATTTCAGTCTCAGTTTGAATTTGCCCTGGCGGCAGTCGCTGAAGAAGTCACAGCTATATTGAATTCACTCCCTCAATGATAGAGAGGGACTCGGTGGTGTCATTGGCTAGCTCCAAGACCATATTCTCAACTGTACATAACGCATGTCAGTTGTGTTAGCTACAGTAACAAATTATAAATGTACAAAACAGTATAAACAACTAGAATATAAGTTAAGATAGATAGTGCGGTTTATCCTGTTTCTTTTGTCTGTGGTAGTATGGTATGTTATGGATTGTCAGCGTATGTATAGTTGTTGCGTTGACGTATAAGCGAATAAAGGAATGCAAGTGAAACAGACTGTGTTTTTTGTGGCATGCATTCTCTTCGTGCAGATGGATTGATAAGACAAAAGTATTGACCATTGGAGGATTAACTCTTGTCCTGCTTATAAAACTAGTTAAATCAAGACCTGAAGTCGCTTTATCGATTGCTGATTGGTTGATTGCCAAGGACTAACTATGTGATTGGTTATATGCTGCTACTTTTGACTTGTTTCGAAAACGTGTATACACGTCAATAGCAGGACAAGGGTTAATCAGTTTAGACGGTCATTTTTCACATAACATGTAGATACTGACGGGAAAAGTCAAATTCCAAAGTTTTGCAAATATATTCAAAAACGTTTCCAAGACAGGAGTCTCCAAAGTTAGACAAAGAGGCTGTTGATTTCAAGTAAGCTGGAAGGATGTCCCTCTTATTATTTTGCACATTTTCATAACGGTGGCAGTTTGTGATAATTTAGAGGCCTACAAAGCCCATTTTGTAAGAAACTTGGATGAAATCAACTAGCAGTTACTCTTGGACTGGCATTCAACGCAATTGTGTCAATTTTGTTATCATCCTAATTTATTGTTTTTTCAACCTACATCAATGTAATGAGTTCTGCTACGACATCATTGAACATTTTTGATTTCCTTCGAAAGTAATGAGTGTTGCACATGAATTCTTGAAGACAATTATACTCCAAGCTTCCCTGGCATTTCTGTAAAATGATAACGTCAGTCAGTGATTTTGGTCACCAGCGTTGCTTCAAGTACTGTAACTTCGCTATTTGTGCGGTTCTCATCTCTGATCCACAGCCCGATAGAGCCAGGAGCGCCTTGGAGACATATCAAACACGGGGAGACAGTCCACCGTCCTGACTCCTGTTGCCTTGCGCACAATTGCTTGCGCTCCCCATTGCGGCAACCAACGAGAGGATAGCAGGCTGGGCTTGACCCGGCGAGAGTTGATCCCTGGACCTTTCGATTGAGAGCTTGGTGCTCTACAAACTGCGCTAGCCCACTATTTATGTAGCACACAATAATCTTGCGAAAAATCGGCAGGATTGAGCTAGTTTATAGGTTTCCTTACAAATCCATGCAAACGATGCTAACTACATATACAGTACGCCATTCAGTTAGATTTCAGTATGCAAATTCCTGCCAACATCAACCACTCATATGAGTTCTATATATCTATAAACCAATCTCAGATTGTTTGCAGAGTTCCATAAACTCAGTACAGTTAACCATCTGTTTGTCCTTGGTTGGACGTATTCTAAAATGTGTTTTGAGAGGTAATTTAAATGTTGCCTGCTTGAAGGCCAATCTTGCGATAATGTCATTCTCGCAGTTAAATTCCATAAGCATTTGACCAGCTTTGACGTAAGCAGCATAATACGCAACCTTCCCTTTTCCTTTCCCCATTCGAGAGCCTTCGCCTTTCTTTGTTATTCCAAGCTCAGCAGGTATTCGATATATATCCTTTGTCTTTCCACTCCTCATGATACCTAAACGAGCAGCTTCAAATGAAGAGTCTTTCACATATCCTGTCGTTGCTGCATAAACACCGTAAGCCATGTTGTCTTGGTAACGAAATACGACCTTTGGCTTGTCGATGATAGCTTGTGATCTTGCATCATAACTTGGAGGCCTATCTTCCTACAATGAGACAATATACAATCAAACCTGTATTAGCGGCCACCTCTATATAGCAGCCACCTGTATATAAAGGCCACTTTTCATAACCCTAAAATAATACTCAATATAGAAATCAACCTGGATAGAAAGGCCACCTGTCTATAAAGGTTATTTTTTCAGGTCCCAGATGTGACCGTTACAGACAGGTTTCACTGTAACCCATTTCAAAACAATATATTGATTCATATACAGTGGAACCTGTCTATAACGGTCATCTTAGGTACCACGGAAAATCATCATCATCATTTATTGTGATACCCAATAAGCCATTGGATTTTTTTCATGGGGCACAGACAGTGCCGCTTCAATCGCCAAGAGGGCCTAAAGCACTTTACCCAAAGGGGGGCCTATTTTGTAACAATAAAAATAGCCCAAAACTTACTATTGTTAAAATGTCCACCCATTGACATATAAAGATGTTGCTTTTGCTAACAAACAGCAAATTAGGAAACAATAATTCAGTAACACTATACGGTTGATTGCACACTGCACTAACTCAGTAGCACTCTGTAATTGATTGCATACCGCACTAGATCTCAACATACTGTAAATTTAAATTTTTGAACTGACAATGAGAAGGGCCTATCCAGACTGAGGGCCTAAAGCATGTGCTTTGAGTGCCTACAGGTTAAAACGGCCCTGGGCACAGACATAATACAACAGGGAAAGTTACATACTGTATAATTATGTTAGTAGGAAATGGATTTAAATTGACCATATGAAGGAATTACAACAAAACAATTGTCCATAGAAATTTGAATGACACAACAAGAACAATAGACGACTTGCAAACGATGCAACGGAGACCAATCATGACAAGCAGCGGACGAAGAACGGGATACGATGAGTGGACAACACAGGGACGAATGAAGACCACTGACTTGCACACGGTGACTTTATATTTTGACTTTATAAATGAATTTTATAGACAGGTGGCCTTTCTGTCCAGGTTGATTTCTATAGAAGGCCCAGACTGGAATCTTTGCATTTTGCGCGGTGGAGAAAAATTTTCCGAAATATTTTGCGCGGTTGGCCTCTCATTGATGTGACAAAAATGCGCGGTCCGGCCGCGGTTATCAGCTTGAACAACAGAGTTACAGTGAGGATTGCGCGGACAGAGCCTGTTTTTCTGATGAAAATGTCTGCAGCTGAGCTCAATTCTTAGAATCTGCGCGGCTGTGGATACAGCAGGCCAGATTTGCGCGGCGGAGATCTCCGCCGCGCAGTGCATAAATTCCAGTTCGGTAGAAGGCATCATGTTGGGGTTATGAAGAGTGGCCTTTGTACACAGGTAGGTGCTCTATAGAGGTGGCCGCTAATACAGGTTTGACTGTATCACATTTAAAACAATCTATTGTCTAAATATACAATTCATTTCAATTTAAAAATAAAATTTGTAGTGTTGTAATATAGTGAACGTAACAAATGCTGTGAAATTATAACCTACAAAATTATAATAGACTACAAAATTGCAACCTGGCCGGCAAGAACCAAGATCATTATGAACTTCCCTAATCGACGAGAATCCAGTAACTTTGCAGCCCTGGACGTCTGGCAACTGTAGCTTCAACAGACTTACTGTTCCCCAATTTCAATTATGTAGAAAATATCATGGCAAATATGCAACAAACTATTTGGAATTGTGCACGATCTGTACTTCTGTATTATGTTTCTGTATGAATTCATCCGACACATACCAATCCATTTGAGCAATATGCCATAAGGATATTCCGAAAACACGATGACTTCGAGCAAACACGCTGGACTGGAACTCTTGCCAGCATGTTGAAATGAATAAAAAGTGTCAAATCGTATAAAATATCGAAGAAAAAGTAACGAAATTCAGGTCTGCTTCAGCTTGCTTTGGAAGTCATGTTTGCTTGCGCACCAATACGAGATAAAATGAAGATGCCTGCTATAATTTTGACATCGAGGCTGAGTCATGTCGTAGTTCGATTTGAGGATTCCAAGATCTGACAGTCTGGAAGTCCGAAAGAAGTGTTGGATTCCCTCGAAGATATACCAGCGTGCGCTTGACAGGACAACAGGAATGCATGATACGCCAATTTTGTGACCTCTGCTGCTCTTCTATTATCATATGTCAAATCCATGAAGCTTCCTTGGTTTCTACAACGCCCCAAGGTGATGAGGCAAGGCCTCAGTGAGTCTAGCCGTGAGCTGTTGGATCCTGCTTCGTCGGCTGACTTTGGCAACCGCCTTGACGTGAATGGCGACGTGGGTGACCACCGTCCTCCAGTGCAACCGGCTATGGCGCCGGGTTACAGAACAATGCAGGACAAACACATCACTGGCGACACTATAGAATGTCCAACATGCCAGGGAAAGGGAAAACTATCACAGGGTAGGTAATAACCTGTCACGATATATCAACATGGCCTTTCCGGGGTTGCAGTCTCTTCGATAATAAGACCTCCTACGTTAGACTATGTGGGAAGAGCAATGACCTGTATGGAGTCATATATCGACACAGAACATGTACCCAGAGACCGTCGTGTAGTAGACCTACTTTACAATGATTCGCTCGTTGATAGAACGATAAGTGTGCCAGGCCGCACTCCTCTTGGTAGCTACTCAGACTGAAGATCAGGGCAGGCGCTGACAGCAAAGTAGGCACCACGACACCTCGAATCAGTTAACCTTCAACATTTAAGTGCAAATGCAACGCAGTACAATACTATAGACTGCAGCTCAACTTCCACATGTACCTTCACTGCTCTCTCTCAGTTCAAGTGGCTCACAATGAGCTGCTGTGACCAAATGGCAGAGCACCATCGACTACGATCTTCAGCCACACGTGTGGCTTCGCTTCCCGCATGCTTTTTCCAGTCCATTCCAAACCTTCACTGCTAGATAACGTTTATCTGATTGACTGTGCTCTGCAAAGACCACACACCCTGCCTGTAATAATCAAACCATGAACTGAAATGTATGTGTTTGTGCTCTTCAAATGGATCATGGTGTATATATTTACGTTATGGAAGTATAAAATCTTATGAACAGATTAACAATCAAACTGCTGTTTTCAGACAGTACCAGTGATGACAAAAGTGGAAGTATGTTTAAAGGCCTTGCCAGACATGCTAGTTTAATCGCCGTGAAATCCCGTTTTTAGCGTTTCACAAGTCATGCATGAAAAGGTAGCTGTAAGCGTATTTAATGCCATTGTTTGTGGCTGTTCTACACGGATGCTGATCGTCAAACTTGGTCAAGGAAAACTATTAAAGAAGTCTGTGTGAGCCTTTTTGTAATCCTCGGAAGCAACTTACAGGCTACAGCTCGTATGGAAAACTCGTAAATTGTACACCGGATTTTACGCCAAACTTTTATACACTTGTACGCGAAAAATGTGTTGATTGATTAAATCTCAACCAAGGCCTCAACTCAATAAGGAAAAGTACGCCAACTACTGAAATTTACAAACTTTCAGAGGACGTATGCCAACTTTGTTTCGGCGTAGGCTAACTCCACGCTGGATTAATCCGGTGTAACATACACGTTCTCCATCCGGGGGCTACAGTCCAGTTATGTTATTTTGTTTTTGTTTGTCTGTTTGTTTGTTTGTTTGTTTGTTTGTTCAATTCTATTTGTGCATTTCAAATCAATACGAAAAATACAATCTAATAAAAGCTACGGAATAATAATGTAAACATGGCAAGTAATGCCTGTACACAGCAGTTGAGTCAAAGCGTTAACAGAATTTCATAGTACAATAGACTTAAGTTTAAACTTAAGTAATGACAATGATATACATCATGCGAGATAATCAGCTAAGGAAATTCCTGTAGTGGTTTGTAACGTCTACCATAGCATAACGTTTCATGTGACGTTATCAGGGCTGTAAAGTAACCAAAGGAAGTTACTTTTGGGGTAATTTTTTATAACTAATTCCTTTTCAATGAGATTAACTTTTAACAGTAACTAGATACTATTTCTCAAGGTAACTAGTAACTTTTTAATTTTTCTTTTGTTTACAATTAGTTAATTTTCATTTCTAGACTATATAGTTGATCGTTGGTACCTTTTAAGATACAATATGCTTCAAAGCATTTGTGTAATCGTGTTACATGGAAAAATCCATAGCAGACGGTAAATTGCAATTCTTTAAAATGCACCTGTGCCTTCTTTTCTTATGCTACCGTCGATGAAAGTAACTTTGAAAGTAACTGTAACTAGTTACTTTTCCTGACAGGTAACTAGTAACTTTTGAAAGTTACTTTTAGAAAATTGTAACTTTGAAGACTATCTTTTCATTTTCGAAATAAGGTAACTCTCAACCCCTGTCCTGCTTGTAAAACTAATTAAATGAAGACTTGAAGTCGCTTCACCAATTGCTGATCGGTTGCTTGCTAAGGACTAACTATCTGATTGGTTATGTGTTGCTACTTTTGACCTGTTTCAAACGTGCATACCCGTCAATAGCAGGACAAAGGTTAAAAGATAACTTTTATATCCATCATGATCATCATCAGTTATTCAGACACCATGTAAGCCCTTTATAAGCCCTTTATGGGCTTTTTTCAATGGACTGATACATATTAAACAAAGTGGATACTGGTAAATTCTTTTTTTCTTTTAAGTGGTAGAATTAAATAATCTGCACTTAACTTCGTGAAGGCCAAGCTGTCAGCAGTTTCCTTCATCAAGGACGGCAGGCCGTTCCACAGTCGAGCACCAGCAGACTGGGAAGAATGACAATGGCTTTTCTGGATGTAGAGATTGTTTGTGTTAGATGATTATCCCTGGACGTGATGCCATCAAAATATGCCTCTTCCTGTGAGCTATGGCAAATTTTGACATCCAGAATGAGCAGTTATGATCTCTATGGTAAAACCTTTCCATTGCTTAACCCCTGTCCTGCTAGTAAAACCAGTTAAATTAAGACTTGAAGTCGCTTCAACAATTGCTGATTGGTTGCCTGCTAAGGACTAACTATGTGATTGGTTATGTATTGCTACTTCTGACCTGTTTCCAAAACGTGTATACACGTCAATAGCAGGACAAGGGTTAAATTAAAACGTGATAAGTTATTGGACTAGATCATTAGAAGTCTAAAAAACAGTGATTGTTGGGTGACATGGTTCGGCATTGGAAAAGGTTTACAGCAAACTAAGAAGCATTACAACTCAACACATTGGCCTATTAGACGTACAGATTTCTTTGCAAAATATTTACAAAGTAACTGGGACAGCATTCCCCCACATTCCCCTTTCAATTCATCATTGTGTTTAAATGTGCCCAACACAATGGCCAAAGCACCCAATGTAATGACTGCAGTAACCAATGTGTTTACTAGAGCACCCAGCGCAATGGCTAGGGCACCCAGCATAATGACTGAAGTACCCAATATATTTCCAAAGCACCACATATAGTTGCAAAAAAACCAACACAGTGGCGAAAGCACCCAGCAAATTGGTAAAACAACACAACACAGCAGTGAAATCACTCCACACAATA
>OFHS01000798.1:0-17350 GCA_900245855.1 Calvadosia cruxmelitensis
AATTCAGCTTGACAACCACAGGTCTTCCAATGATTACTTTCAAGAAGTCGCTAGGATTCTGCCGTTGGCTCATGGCGGTAGCTGCTTTGTGTAAAGGATAGAAAGTGTCGAGGAAGAAATGTGAAGTGATTTTGTGGCTTGTTTGAATACAGAAATGGCGCATGCTGAACAGCCTCCTTCCTTGTTTTCGAAGAGCAGATACGAGGCTGTTGGATATTCAAATCTTGCTCACATTAATTTGTCTATTGTTGCAAGTTTTCAAGTCGAGATTATTTAACCCAAAACGGGCGTATGCTATAAGTAGCTTTCTAATTTATCGGTCAGTGCGAACATCACCTAGCTTGCAACTTAAAACGCGAAAACATGAGGTCGTGAAATTATGGGGAAGCTATATAACTATCATTATATAAATTGATCGACTCAATAGGTAAATTTTCAGGTTATAAATAATTATTAATATCTTCAGCGTTTATTTCATTCAATAGGTTTAACTGAAGAATACATTTTACTTGCAACTACTAGATAAAAACTTAACCATGACAAAATACATAATTCAAATAAATATTACAGTGACAACAGACCTAATCTTGAGACTACAACAAGCAACACCCGCTGGGCAGGGACCGTAAATTGCTGGCAGCCTTCTCTCTCTGCACAGACAAGCTTATCCTCTGAAACAAATAGGAGCGAGATCTTTTCTCTCCTGTCTCCTTGATTATGAGTTTGCCTAATGGCTAATGCAGGCAGAAATTCCTTTGCTCCTTCACCAAATGTACATACTGCAAATTGTTGGACGATGGTTGGACATGGTATTGGGAATCGAAGCAAGAGTACTTCACATTTTTCTCTCGTCAAGCTTCATTATTGGCTGCTCCTGCTGCTTTGTTCGTCGAAAGGGGAAGGTTTGTTTTACCATGGCATGGTGTCGATGCAAGTAAATCCCAGGCGGCGCATTTTCCTCCCTTCCAACAAGGGATCTGCGTTGGCATGTCTGGTCTTTTCCCGTCATTTCTCGATTGTCCTAGTGGTTCGTCATTTCTTGTCTTGATAGTCCTGGTGGAATAATTGCATTTAATATATCCGGTAGGGTCTTGCTTACACAAATGGAAAAAGTACACTCAAAAGTAAGAAGTTTATCAAGAAGCGACTCCTCACAAGAAGAGACATGCTTAGACGAAACAGAACGAGCTTCGGAGAATGTGAAATTATCGAGACAGCAATGTTTCCCTGCTGGCGTCTAATTATTATTGCTATGTTTCAGTGTGTGTGTTGCAAGCTTGTAATTCCCACAGAGGCGTTCTAAAACGGTTATGCCACGTTGCAAGCTTAAGTGCGATTTAGATACTTACAGATTTCCAAAAGCCAAGCCGGATTGAGGAGTCCGGCAGGATTTTGCTCATTTGAGTCAGACCCAAATGGTTTTAAAGTAATAAGTCTACTCAAATCTGAATAAGCTTTGAATTTGGCGTAATTTAGAAGCATGCAGAATTACAGCAATAAAGATATCTTGCAGCATGCACTATAAGCAAAATTGTTTACTCACTTGTCGATTTAAGACTATCCAATTTCTAGTACCATCTCAAGCTTCTACCCGCGGACACTCGAAGAAACTCAAGCCACACATGTAATCCCGGTAAATAATCCTGTACTTAATTCATTTAGCTATCGTGTTATTCCGATATGGAATAGTCTCCCGAAGAAGCCGTAAGCTCTTCCTCGTTGGACAGTTTTAGAAATCGTTTAAAATCTGTGGATTAGGCTATTTTGTAAATGCTACTGTTTTTGGCTGTACGTCAGTGTAAGTTAGTTTACTTTCCTGTGCTTGCCTGTCAAACATTTTTATATTGATGTTATGACAATTAAATGAAATCAAATCAAGTCAAATCAAAGCTGGACTCAATTTTTCAGACTTGATTTCAACAAGGACTCCGTAGCTAACTATAATACGTGTAGTTCTGGACTTCTGGTTTAGACTGTTCTGACATGTAAACTCACGATAATCTGCTCGCCGCTAAGAACGTCATACCATGCGTCTATGGGTATTGAAAGGAACGCTACTAACTTCTGAATGAATGACTTAAGATTCGCTCTGTACACGTGCTCTGTACAGTTCATGCCTCAGTGAACACTTTCCGTTATCAATCCCCTGTTTTCAGGTCGCGCAAAATGGATCGCCAAATGTTCATCTCGGAGCGGTAATTATCCCTGACCTGAGCAGAACGACCGTTTATCCTTAAATGACCACTTGACACAGGGTTTGATTGTACAGTTTTAATCTGCGCCTGACCTGATAACGTCATTTCCCAGCTTCTCGGAGTAGTAAATGAAACTACCAACACGTGGCACGAATTCTTAAGTCTTCTACTTTACACACAGAGACTGATGCCAAACCGCCATGTAATGTTATTACATCTCGGGCTGAGAGATACTGCCCACAGGAAGTGCACAGATCTCTGACCTCCTGGAAACCCTCTGCACAACTCCACAAAGTAACAGCTTTCTTGGACGTCCTGCCAGCGGACTCAGGTCGAAATGATCGGCTGCTGTAAAACATTTAAAGGTCTATGAATACACTTCCTTGTATTTTTATCATCATACGCACGAGTTCATATTCGTAGACTTTGTTCTCGCGGCAAATTATTAATTGCTTGTTATTTCTTTTTATTCGTAATTTGTACGCATAATAAACCTGGAAATTAATTTCTGTCACAACATTTCGTTCACTTTGCGTTGGGATCTCTTTGACAGATAAACAATGATTTAGTCTGAACATTATGCTATGTAGCTAGTCCGGCACTGAACTGCAGCTGTTGCTAAAGCAGCTTGCTGGCTGCTGCATCCTGAAGTACACTCTTGTTGACCAGTAGAACATACGGTTGCTGGTTTGAAGTAGAGCTGAAACCCTATCTAGCTCGTTTCTAATTCCAAGGACAGTTTTGTAAGCTGTAAACGTCTTCCAGAAACAACAGGTTGTCGAAAGAAGATATTTGCCCAAGTATCTTAGGCAACGCCTTTCAACAATCGTTTGAGCTTGATCTGAAGTCATGGAAACCAAGGCACGTACTAAGTAATCTAACCTAATATGGTCATGTAATGTTTACAGCGCTGTTACTGGTTCTTCATTCGAGGAGTGACATTTTGTTACGGTTTTGTTCTGTGAACAGAATCGGACTAAACGGGAATTAACCAATCACGCGCCGCGAGAACAATACACTTGCGATTTCTCATCACGAAGAAGCGGTAGTGCCCAGGTCTTTTCAAAAGAGTCATCACAAAAAGTTATCCCGAAAGAAAATCTCTCACATTTGTTGCAAGAGAGAGTTGACTTGCTTGGCAAACCCACTTGTGTTTCTCGTGCAAACACCACGTAAACTCACACCAAACGTAATGGAGACTGTCAAGGCCAAGCTAGCTGGACTCAAGGCACAACTCAACCAAGCTGAATCAAAAGCACAAGCTGTTGAGAAGGAGTTGGAAGAAACAAATGACAAGGCTGACCAGGTGATTTGCAATGCGCCTATTGGTGACCGCAACGGACGACATGTGTTTTCCAAATTTGTCGGTTTTGCTCACATTTTTCACTGAAACATGATCCTGAGGGATACGAATATTGATGTTGTTTGACACTATACCATATTTCATCGGTTACTCTCGTGGTTTTGCGGCAACACACTCGTGTATTTCTTCGGCCTTGTCTGTTGTTTTCATATTTTGTTGTGCTTTCCGTTTCACCGTTGTCATTTTATGTTCTTTCTGATTTAACTACTCTGTTTACCCTTCTTTCATCTTCTATTTTACCAACTGTTTATGCCCTCTATTCACAGGCAGAAGAAGACGTCAACAATTTGTTGAAGCAACTTCACTCCTTGGAAGATGAGCTCGACGAGACAGAATCGACGTTAGCGACATCACAGGAGAAGCTTCTTGAAGCAGAGAAGCTAGCAGACGAAAGTTCAAGGTAATAATCGTCAAAATTTCTCACAGTTTTTCTTGAATTCGATTTTATGTTTGTTTTGTCTGGCCGCAATCGCCGACCAGACAGTTTGTATGTTGACACGCTCGTGTTGTTTGTGACACCTTCTCGGTTTGGCCTGCAAACGTTACGATGGCTCCCTCGATTCGTACATAATCATACAACTGTCGTATGTGACCCGATGGTGGTTGCCCACATCGTACAATTAAGGCCCCATATTATACCCCTGCGGTCTCTACTGTCGACCAAGGCATTGATGCGTGTATGATCTACTTTGTGTACCACGTTGCCCACAATTCGGTCTTTACTTACTGCAGAAACAGCTGTTCCTCGCTGGTCGTGTCTTTCAATAACAACATTGCAGCTGTTTGCTTATAATGTCTATAACATTGCAATAGGCAACCACTAAATTATTTTCATGCTATTTTAATGTCTAGGAATTCGTATTTTAATGCCATCTGGTTGAGATTGCAGGGAAGATAGTACAATCCATTTTAATCCATTATTTCTGCTCAATCCTTATTGTTTTTAGACAGAGCATAGTATAATGATTCATTTAAAAACATATCATCTGTTATTCTGGGGAAGAAATCAATTTGGCAGCAATGCTATAACACTTGAAGGCCTTGCTGCATTCAAGTTTTACTACTGGGTCCAACCTAATGTCTAGGCTGACGGCAAGGATTTGAAACTAGACGTGTTAGCACAAGGTTTTAAATGTGATCCTGTTGTGTACCAAAGGCTCCACCCCAAACAGTAAGATAATATGTTATGCTACAATGCACTTAAAAGCCTGCTAGGGGATAAGGTTCAGTGACCTTATGTGCAGCGATAAATGCTAGCTGTTCTTTGTAAATAGCTTGTGGAGAGCCTCAAGTTCACACAGACCACCACAAGCAAAGATTAGGAACTAATTCAATTCAGAGAAGCTAAGTTAGACCAAATGATGGTTGAATCACAAACATGCCTGTAAGGACCACCTCGTGGCAATAGGAAAGTATCTTACATAAACAGGTGTGACCGTTATAGACAAGGAGGCCAGACGTGTTAGAGCCTCCGAAAGATGACAGGGGCAACATGCTGTGCTATGAAATTCAAACTCGGTATTTGCTCGTCAAAAATTGATGAAAAAGGCCCAAAATAATGAATTGATAGTCAGTATTATTTTAATTTATTTTAAACGTTTCTGGAATTAATGAGCTTTTAATGGGTTCCAGCAAGGCTTTGATTCGAGTCGAAGAAAAGAACGAGTTTTAACAACACAATAAGTTATAACAAGTTTAAAATGAGGATTTAAAGTGAAAATAACAACTGGCATTTCTTGTGGTGCTTGAGTGTATTTTCAAATTGGCATTGTATACAGTTGTAACGTTTTTCGGGAATGGTTTTAGTAAAATAAAATGTATTTTGAGGAAATCATGTAACAAGCAATGTTTGACATTCAAATGTCAGAAATTTTGCAAGCAATGTTTGACATTCAAATGTCAGAAATTTTGATTAACCAATATATGTTTGGCTAAATTTATGGAAAAAAAGAAATGCATATTGTCTTTGACAAACACCGTAGCAAACGCTTTATACTCTTGAGTGTGTCCTGCAGAAGTTTGGAGCTATGTTGTGAACTATAGGTTTACAAAAAGTTGAGTGCAAAAAGTTTGAGTTCATCTCTTCAGTATGGGAAAAGCAGGAGAGGCATTTTCCAAGTAATTCACATGGCTGAAGATTTTTTTTACTAATTAGATACACTTGCAGTTTCTTTATTTTGAAAAAGAGTAGGTTATTGTTCTGTAACTGTAACTTTAAAACATTAGCAGAGCTACTAGCTGCTAAATGTACTCCTTCAAAACCGGTAATTCTGAGGCTTTGCTGACAGCAATGTTGCTAATTACGGTCTAGGGTAACTTCAACGGCTATTAAAAATGAGCAAGCAGAACCTCAAGTAATTTAGTAATTGGAAATCAAGTATAGTTGCACCAATCACTGTCACACTACATTGGAGTGCATTATGCATGTTCCACCCAAGCTCTGGTACCCCTGAGGGTGATTGTAAATAAAGAAAGATTGTAGCAAATAAAAACGCAATTTTCCACAGCTATTTAAGTTCACTTTCGCAGCTAAAAAGTTATCTTTCTGTAGCTTATCGATAGAGGGTGGCATTTGATTTCAAAATCACACCAATCGCTTGCTTTAACAATAAATCAGAATACCGGTAAGTATACCTGGAAAGTCCAGAAAGTTTTGATTGAACTCCAGAAATCGGCTATCTGATTGTCAACAAATAATTACAGACAGCAATAGTCTGGAAAACACAGCCTCTAAATGGTTAGTCCTGTAATTCAGCGCCGATGATATAATGAACTATTTATTCTCGGTGTATAATCTTTTTAGTTGTTTGCAGCAAACATCCATTTTGCTGCGGCCATTCGACTAATTAGCTGCTATGCAAAATAGCTGCTGAATTTAGATGATTAGCTGCTGTAGATATCCATTTTGCTGCTATAGGTATTCATTTAGCTGCTGCGAATAGGGATGAGCCGATAATCGTATCGGTATTTGTATCGGCCGATATATCGGCGATATTTTCATATCGGTTATCGGCCCGATATAATAAAAGCATATCGGCAGATAGCCGATATACAATTCCAGTATATTCTTTTGAGAAAACCGTCATACTGTATGTGCAGCATTCACCTGTGTTACTTTCAATTCAGACGGCTTTTCAGCGACTTATGATCAAAATGTTCATCTTCAATCACTCAAATGACATTTTATCTTATTTATTATCGAACCATAAAATTGCAAGCTAAATTTTGTTTTTGTTTTGAGTTGCTTTATGGGTTATGTATTGTTTGACTTCGCTTTTAGAAAGTTACGGCTTTATACCGGTATCAGTATCGGCCGATAGTAACTTTTTATCGGTAGCCGATATATCGTATCGGTATATCGGCAAAAATCTATATCGGCTCATCCCTAGCTGCGAATCAACTTTTTAGCTACTGTCATAATTCTATGCCATTGTAAATATGTCAGCTGTCATAGAGTGGCCACTGTTGGTTTATAGTTATTCAAACGTGATTGCTAATAAAGGCCTGAGTACGTCAGCTGTTGCTCTAAGCGTTATGTAGGCTCTTAATAGTGACATGTCAGTGTGGTATCTTTCACTTGCAATAAATTATGTTAGACAACATATATGCCTTTGTTGAGGCTAATTGCATCTCAGCATATACAAGCAAATCCTTTTCATAACAATTAGTGTAATGACCGAATGATTACACACAACCAGGCTGAGTGCTGTAGATTCACGAACTAATATATTTCACAAGAGCACAAGATTACAGCACAAAAGATCACATGACATATACAATTACGCAGTGGCCAATCAAGGCACTACAATTAGGATATTATTATCATTACTTGTTAAATCATTATGTTGTTTTGCTTTTTTCTCAACAGAGCACGGAATGTTTTGGAAAATAGGGCACAGCAGGATGAGGACAGGGTGCGTATTAGATTACTGCTACTTATTTATAGGGCTGTTGATGCATGTCAATGGTTAGATTTCTAGATATAGTTAGTTTTCTCACAACCAATTTTTGTTAAAGAAACACTTCTCGATTAGTATGTGATACCTCCGAAAATGTATTTCTCATCCTTGCAATAGAATGTATGATGTATTACGATTGTCCATTACTAGGTTAATCGTCTTGAGACCGAGCTTGATGACTTAAACGGCAAAGTTCAAAAGACAGAAGAAGAATATGAATCGGTAAGATGCTTCAATAGGATCACAAACAATTAATGAATTTCAAGACATATAAAATTATAAATGATATTTACAATTGTATCATGAGGCGTTAATTACAATTTGCAATAAACTAAAAGCGTTCTTTTACTACCATTTCTTGATGCCTGTGATTTTGTATGTTTATTAGATTTTATTTAATACTTTTTAATATTTTGATAATTTTTCTTTGACATTTTTCTTAAATATTGGTCTACTGTTTCGAATGAGATCAATGAACTCGTTAAGTAACAATGGGCCCTGATAGCCAAACCTATTCTTCCCTCTGTCAGTGGTCACTTTAGGGAGATGAAATTTGCCTTTTACAGCAGAGCGAGAGCAGTGATCATGGTTTGAAGTGACAAAAAGGACTTAAATCGCTTCCGCAAATACCAGAGTATGCATCAAATGCAATGCATGCTACCTGCTGTTTAATTCGTGATTCAAGAGGCATCCATCCGAGGTTGAGTAGCATTGTAATTCCTAGCAATCGATGATTGATTTAAAAAACAGTTATTTTTGATAATACTGATCGATAACATGTCCAAACAGAAACTTTACCAAAAAAATCAAAATGTCAACCCGTTGATGCATATTCCCTAATGGACATGCTGTGCCATTTCACATGTCAAGGTAATTAGGTACGGTACCTACCATTTGACTATTCCATTTGACAATTGACCATTGCTCATGCATTAAAATTCAGCCTCTAACCCTCTTCTGCTTGTATGTATGTATGGCATATGTGTCTGCCAGTGAGGAATTGACTACTTTATTTTTGTAGTTCGCTACAACTACAACTACAGGAGAAATAAAGTAATTAGCTACAACTATTCGCTACATCTGCCCAAAAGTAGCCAACTACTTCGCTACTTCGCTACTGACTACTTTTATTTTCTTACAAAGTCAATCAGAAGCAAGAACTTTGGCTTTTTATCATTATTCACAAAATATATCGCAACAAGACTTCAATCACTGGCTATATCATGCTACTTTTAAGTCAATCATAATAGTCAGTGTGCTACTAGGTAGTGTTATCCTCAACTTTCAAGCCGTTTTCAGGAAACAGTGTGCTACAGTCTTGGAATTTACAAATCCAGATGCAAATGTATGTGGAAAAAGTAGCTAAAACGATTGTCCCAAATCAGAAATAGTTTGTTACAAACTATACTTCTTTAGTTAAAAAGCAATTCGCTACAGCTGCAACTACGTTTTGAAAAATGTAGTCAAAAACTACTTCGCTATAGAGAAAATAGTTCGCTAAAAGTAGCTTACTACTTGTAGTTCGCTACTTCCACCACTGGTGTCTGCATTCAAAAAGTCGAACAAAGAATTCATATGTTGCAGGTCTATAGCTCTAACACTGATTTGGCAAACTAATTTAAGTCTTAAACTAATTTGGCAATAGATATTAATTAGAATTAAATAATTATTTATATTTGTATATTAACACTAGTCTAAAGTAATGTGAGGCAACTCTGATTTATATTAGTTTTAATTTTATTGCCACCACGACACTCTCTAGAAGATTCTTCCAAATCTTTATCATCCTTTGGAAAAAGAAATGATTACCAGCTGCATCATGTTGCTTTGTTTCTTATAGATCACATCACAAATGGATGGGTTAGAGCAACAACTTGAGGATGGAGAAGATCGTCTCGAAATTGCTGAAACGTAATTAAGCAGCAGGCATTTTTGAAGCATTTATTGCGATGACACGAACTCATCTTATTTAACTGGTAATTGTTGCAATTGATTTGTGTAGGCGATCAAAGGAACTTGACATTGAAGTCACCCGCTTGGGTAACGATCTACGAAGTCTGGAAGTTAGCGAAGAGAAAGCCACTAACCGAGAAGACAAATACCAAGTACAACTGAACGAACTTAGTGACAAATACCAGCAGGTTGGTAGCCATGACGTCATTCAAGTGTTAAATAATATAGGTAAACTTGTCTGATATGTGAGTGATCACCCAAGGGGCAAATAAAACTATGATCTGTGTACACAGGTGGTCCTGTAATGTATTATTTGAATAATTGATGCTTGTGTCGTGCAACAGGCGATTGTTTCTGACAAGTGGTCACCAAGTTTAACTTACAGTCGTTGGAAGAGAGAAGAGTTTTAATAGACCTATGCTTCTTTTATCGCATTGTTTATGGCCTTGTGGATTTGAGAACACCAAAAGAAATTAAGATACAGGATCTACAAACTCGCGGACATCCATTTAGATATAGCATTTCCCCGGTTAAAACGAACAGTCACCATCATTTCTTCTACAATCGCGTTATTCCAAAATGGAATAGTTTACCTGAAGATTTTGTGTTGACTAAACATTTGTATCTATTTAAAAAGAAACTCACGTCGATTAATTTACTAGATCTATAAGCTTATAAACCGTGTAGTATAAGTACATGACGACATGCCTTCTATACGAATAATGTATTAATATTAAATACATACATATACAATATCTTAGATTGTATATATTTCCATTTTAACATGATATTATCATGCATAGATATTATTTTTACCGGATATGAGTGTTATTTTGTAAGGCCACTGAGGTAAAGGTAATTTAAACACTTTGCTGCTTTGATTTGTAAGGGATAGATTTCCGTTTTGTACTCAATATTTCAGTAGCCAGTCAAAGGTCTTGCAATTTAAGAACAGGCTACAATGTTGTGAAAACGAGTGAATTGCCATTTGCGATTAACAGAACAATAGGCCCGAGTGATTGCAGACGGTGCAAATTGCACGGATCGGTCCCTCTGCATGCACAACTCAAATAGTGAATTGGACGCAATTGGATTTCATAGCTGTTGGTGATTGGTCAGATGTTAGTCCATAAAGCATCAACGGCACCTTGACGTTCGACTGTTTGTCCCTCAAATCAGGGTGTCATTAATATGAGAGGGCAACATGTACTTGGTAGAAGAAGGTACAATATAACCCGTTTAAGCGCAAATCGGATAAGCGAAAAACCCTTTTATCTGCAAACAATTTGCTATGTAGCGAATTAATGCGTACAGTACAAACTCTCTTAACCGATTCCTGATAAGCACAATTCCTAATAAGAGCAAAGGATATCGTTGGCAAATTACTATTGCGCTTAAGCGGGTTACACTGTAGCATGAAAATGTGTTCCAAAACAATCATCTAATATCGACATATCGATAACGTTCTTAATTCATTGTAGCTAATATCAGTGCCATTACATCAGCACTGTACTATATGAAACAAACCCTAGTATTTGCTAATTTAAATTTCTAATTAAATCAACCGAAATGCCTTGTATTACAGGTAACAGAAGATGCGGATAAATACGAAAATGCAATGAAAGAGCTGGAAGAACAACTTGACATTCTTGAAGGTACATGAAAGTTTTCTATTAAAATCAGTGTTGGCAAGTAGTTTTTCCTTCAACATAATTATTGCTACATATGATGTATATGTCAATTCAACAAACAACATATTTTGTATGTTTTTGTTTCTTTGTTATAATTATATCCAATTAAAAAATTAGATTTGCCTAAGTAGTTACAAAGTAGTTACACTGTTACAAAGTGCAAATGAAGTAATTTTATTTTACCAGAAATGTGCGTTTACGCATATGGTATTACGCTTGGTTCACGATCGGATAGCACACTGCCCTAATAACATTCCCTGGCATATAATGACGTGCTAATTCATTATTGTAGATTTTATTTTATAATTTTACGAGTGAATCCTCTATAGCACGAGCTTTTGATTTTTTTTCCAGCAAAACTCGACGAAGAAAAGAACAAGTACAACAAATTCAAAATCGAAACCGAGGCGGCCCTGGCGGAATTATGCACATGATGTCCACGTCAGTTTGGATTTGTATAAACAATAATTGCCAGTGAACATTCCCTTCCAACTAGCTCCAGCTAGTCAACTGTCTTGTCTCGTGCGAATTATCGCCACGGTAGTCTTATGTATAGCTGATGTCTGTTCTCTTAAGTTATCGAGATTTCTCATGCCAGTCATTTCCCATTTGAACAGCTCGTTTGTATTATTGTTACAAATGACACTTTGTTGATGATCACATTTTGCGTTTGTTGAATTATCACTGTGCAGTTGGATTTAGTGGCGTTTGAGCTTGTATGATTTTTAATGATTTGATTGCGTTATTGCGTCTGCGAGTCTTTATTGTGCCTGCTTCATTACTGCAACGGCATATCTTTATTTGATTACAGTGAAACCTGTCAAATATAACGGTCACCTTTGGGACCCAAGGAAAGTGACCTCTATAGACAGGTGGCCTCTCAGTCCAGGTTGATTTCTATAAAAAGTGTCATTTTGAGGTTATGAAAAGAGTGGCCTTTATACACAGGTGACTGCTCTATAGAGGTGGCTACAAGTACATGTTTGACTGTATATATTGCAGTCAACAATTGAGTCAGGATCAAAATGATAGAAATGAGAAACTGCTGTACAGAGGTCATTCATTCAGCTGTGGGCCTAAAATTTACTTTCTTGGAAATGTCACATTATCAGATAGGAAGGTTTATGTTTTAGAAAGCATCAAGGGGTTTAGCACCTGGAAAATTATTTATATTTGGAAAACATGTCGTGAAAGTTGGAACTATATATTTAAAAAAAATTCTCTGTAGGAATTATGCCCTGGCCTCTCAATTTAACCCGGTTAGAATTGAAAATGTCCACCTGATGATACCAAACCAACCTGGCTCTCATGTCACATGTGACGCAAACCACTGTCACACGTAACATCACCTCACAATACTGCATAAACAAAAAATGGTCCTTGGCGGCGCATCTTGATCAGTCCTCAGTTGGAGAAGCTGCGAAGAGGCTCAGATCTTACGAAGTAAACTGCAAGCCAGAGACTTTAATCAGACAACAGCAGACCCTGAAAATGTTTCACTTCAACCGTGGCTACAGCCTCACATCAGTGATATGATAGAACCATTGTTGTTGTTAATGCTGGTACGAATGCCTGTATGGCATTGGTTGTACAAACAGGAATGTAACATTGATTTGCATACAACGAATCTCGGATTTCAAATACACTTGAACACGGTTAATCGGATTCCTATTCAAGAGACTGCAATACACAGGATAGGCTATTGGAGCAGAATGGAAATCACACCGGATTACATTGAACTACACTATGACACTCTGTTAAAATCTAACATCTGATTCTATTGTTCAACGGCAACATGGGGTGACCCAGAGCCCCCTGGATTTCCTTTACTAGTGAAAGTTTTTCGGATCAAACTGACTAGAAAACAATATCGGAGCAGAGTCATCATACTACTTCCTAGAAGACTCACTTCACACCGCAAATCAGTCTGCAGAAATAGACACCTTGCAATAAGATCTTGGGGGCGGCAGGACCTTTGAAGGCTAGGAGCAAGGACGGCAAAGTTTTGTCCACTCCTTGTGTAAGCACTAAGCAGCAAGGAAAACAACAATCCCTGTATCTAGACTAGACACTCTTAAAACAATGCAGCAGGATTGGTATTCAGTTGACGAACCACAATAAAAACATGTCTAATCTAAGGCCCAGGGGCACAAATTCATCGGAATTTTTATTCTTAGCAGTGAACATAACAAACTCTGTAGACTGGCCTGCAAAGCAGACACGAGTCATTGGATAGCAGCAAAGTCAACAGGCTAGCCAGTACGGAGTCAATCCACTCCAGTATCCTGTTTCGTGTAATCCAAGCCCTAAGTAGCTCCAATAAAATTTTGATTTCCCATTAAACATCAAAAAAACGGATTCCATTGCAAATAACAATTCAAGAAAAGATTTGCGTGATAAAATATAATCCGATTTATTCCATTCAAAATCCTGCTGTTTCACTAAAATCAGCAATTACAAAAATCCATACGTGCAATGTAGTTGATTTTGAGTTGTGCTGTTAAGTCTACATAAATATAAAAGATCTCAACGAATATATAAAACTGTTTATAAAAGATTGCATTCAAGGGTGGTACGGTCAAGCTCTGGTTTCTCCAATCTTTAGATAGCCTCCTTTTCTCGTCTTATAAATGAGATAACACACGCCAACCATACCAATTACCTAGAAAAAAATAACATTCAGATGTGTTAATAAAAACTGAAATAAAAATAATAAAGTAAAATATATACAAATGAACATCTATTGCATCTAGACAAGGGATACGTCTGTTTTAAGGCTGGAATTGTTGTCATCTATTGGAGATTTGACGAAAATGCTGATATTAATTCAAGTTAAATCCACAAATAAATATTTATTTTATGAATCTAATCAAATTTAGAAAAATTACAGAAATCATGAAACAAAAGTCAACAGAAATCTGCGGATGTGTTGAAAATCGTCATTCCTGATCGGATAATCCCAGTATGTAAAACCAAGGAATTGTATACTGATTATCCACCCCCATGTCCGCAAACACTTGCAAGACACTGCAGTGAGAAAGGAGTCAAAGGGTCAATCCAGAAACAAAGGCTTCTTCTCAAGACCAGTCACTCCAGTACTTCAATGATGTAAGTGAATGTGGTAAATGAAAGACTGAATGCCATGCCAAGGTCAATCCAGTGTATCACACAAGTTGTCGCCTTGTCGGTTCACCGGTCATGCAATTGCTACTTACGTAATGGATTATAACAACAAGTAACAAATGCAGTCAGATAATGACCATGTCTAGGGTACAACAGAAAATTAAATTTAAATTACAATTAAATTCATATACAGTGCAATCTTATTAATATCACTACCCGGTATGGTTTTCCACCCAAAAATTGTGATAATAATCGGATTGAGATATTAACCCTTGTCCTGCTCATAAAACTAGTTAAATGAAGACTTGAAGTCGCTTTATCGATTGCTGATTGGTTGATTGCTAGGGACTAACTATGTGATTGGTTATATGTTGCTACTTTTGAATTGTTTCAAAACGTATATACACGTCAATAGCAGGAGAAGGGTTGAGAGGGTACAAATAGTTGATTCTGACAGAGCTTGCTTCTCAAACTGAAGAGATGTCAACTAAAGCGGGTTGTCATACTAACCAAGGTAATATTAACATAGTTACACTGTGTTTGATTAATACCTGAAAGATCCCAAATCCAATTCCAATTCCAGCCAAGTACTTAATGTTGTCAGAAAGAGCGCCGATCAAGTTATGGTAGCAACCCTTAAAAAGACAACACAAATAACGTCAATTGATCCAATAACACATCAATCAAGCAAGGTCAATCAATACACTGCATCCTACTAAAGTCTACTTGTTTTAACAGCCACTTGTGTTAAGAGACCACCTGCTTAAGAGACCACCTGTCTTTAGAGACCATCTGTCTTCAGAGATCACATGTCTTCAGAGATCATCTGTCTTGAGAGACCACCTGCTTAAGAGACCACCTGTCTTCAGAGATCACATGTCTTAAGAGATCACCTGCCTTAAGGGATCACTTGTTTTAAGAGACCACCTGTTTTAAGAGACCACCAGTCCTAAGAGACCACCTGTTTTAGGGGACCACCTATCTTCAGAGACCACATGTCTTAAGAGACCACCTGTCATAAGAGACCACCTTCAAGACGGTTCAAACAATACATTTCACCTGTAGTAAACGACCACATGTGTTAAGAGATCCCATATTGCGTATTACAGTCACTGGTTTGACTCCATTTGCCATACTGCCTTTGATAATTCATCTTGCTTGATATTGCACACTTTAGCAGCAATAGCAGCGGGATATTAGACGGGGGTTCAACCCTATTCTGTAAACTACATTGGGTTCTATGTTGATGATTGGTCAAAACTAAACATAAAAGCAAAGGATGACGTTGATTGGTCCCTTTCTGGGCCATTGTTTCAGACGACCAATCCAATACTGTTGCTCACCACGGAACAGGAAGCATGAGTGTGACCTTAATTACATTAGAAATGCAGGAATTATTAGAAAAGAAAGTCATCTGGTTACAAAGGTCATTACTAAACATGTTAAAAAGTGCTGGGCCCAAGATGATTATCTTTTTCCATTTACAGTCAAACCTGTATTAGCGGCCACCTCTGTGGAGCAACCACCTGTGTGTAAAGGTCACTTGTTATAACCCCAAAACGAAACTTTCTATAGAAATCAACCTGGACAGAAAGGCCACTTGTCTATAACGTCATATTTCTCAGGTCCCAGAGGTGATCGTTATAGACAAGAGACCATGCACAGTTGCACACGTGTAAACAGTTACACGCACATGATATCGTTGTAGTTACCAGTAAGATATGCGGATAAGGAGAAATAGCTTTGCTTGCTTTTGCCTTTAACATACTTTTTAAAAAGTGTTAAAATGTGCTAAGATCACCTCAAAAGTGTAGTGGTTGGTTTAAAACACGTAGCTGGCATAGTACACTGTCACCCATCACACATAATGAAATTATAAGAGGAAATCACGAGAATTCACCTGTTGGTAATAGTTGGCAGTGAAGAAGTAGCTGCATTCACCACTGCTGTGGAGGCAACAGGATTGCGGCAACAAGCCAGGGCCAACACTCTTCCAATCATTAGGTCCTTCAACTCCGCAACACTTCAACTGTCAAGATAAAATGAATGGGCAATGATGACAAAACAGCATAAAACGGATAACATATAAATGGTGATCACTGATCAGTGCACTGACGGTTCGAAGCGAGGGAAACACGTAGGATGTGGTTTGGAAAAAATGAACATGGAGCACACCAACCGAGATAAAAACAACGAAATGAAAGATCTTGCGTGCTTTGGTTTAATCCGATACGAAATGTAGTCATTTCCATTCAAAATGAAACCTAAGCTACTGGCTACTCCCATTACTATGAAGTTACGCCACTGCCATTGTAGCATTCAGATGACACGAAATAAACGAAAATATCCATAATCTACAATTGTTTAACCAGATCAGTTGGAATCAGTCTTTGATGTCATCCTTATGGCTTAGTTGTATTGTAAATAGACATGTAAGTGCTCCCCTGAATGAGCTTTAAAAGGACCTGAAAGAAATAGGAATCGCGATGGCCGAGGAAGAACAAGAAATGTTTTAATAAATTGCTATGAGATGTTAATTATTTTAACGATACTAAATATAAGAACATAGAAGCTCTCGGAGCATGACTCACGGATAATGCATCCATATAATAATTACAACGTAAATAACATAAGACATGAAATACAGTCGAACCTGCCTTAATTAACGACACCTTCGTTAAGCAGACACCTCTTCTGGCTAACGCGGACAGTGGACCCTTTCCCTTAAAGCTGTTGTATCTTTGTGGTTTAAATTTCAAAATCCTCTATATAAATACATGTGTTGTTTTTAGCCTATTTGCTGACCAAATCAGAGCAATTGTTCAGTTCGGTTCACCCGTGTTATATCCGCGAGCAAACACTTTTGTTTACACTTCACAGAAATCGTAATGAGTTAACAACAACGTCACCGCTATTGTCGCTCTTGCAGCGTGTCAAACAATATTACAATAGTCAATTAACGCCCACAAAAGAAATTTCACGGAAGGATGTTTATTGATTCACTGCATTTCCCTACACTCTCCTGGAATATTATTGCTCAACTTTAGTCGAGTCATTGTCTTCCTA
>OFHS01000798.1:17449-28778 GCA_900245855.1 Calvadosia cruxmelitensis
TTACCATAGTAACCGTGAGTCAAAGAAGAAGTGCTCAGTTCACAAACTCAACAATCTTCACATCTTTAAAAGCAAGGAACTCCATTCTTTCCTTTAATAATAATAATAATATAGACGATCCTCTACATGAAGAGGCCGTCCCTCTTCCTCTTAATGCACTTACTACATAAACTACGCCATAAATCACGGTCAGACGCTGCTGACAAAGTAACACCAAATAAAGACAAATCAACATTCAATACATCACCATACAATTTCTTTCCTTTGGCAAGGACAGGGTAAGCTTTGCCGGCCCTCTCGGGTCTCTACAATGACACTAAAGTTCATAAATTACAAAGTATTAAGGGCTAACCTGTTGTTGCATTTTGTCAAAGCCAATCTTGATAGATCCTGATTTGGGTTCATAATATTGCTTGATGGCTTCGTTCAAACCAATCTTCACATCTTGCTCGATCTACACAAAGACAAAGGTTCTCAATGTCAACCAAATACAATACAAGCCACTTATTAAATGCAAAACGCTTTTGCATGTGTTTATACCAATGAGCAATAGATGAAATGTCAGATGGGCGGGGTAGAATTTGTAACGCTGGAATTGACACTTGCATAGTCATCACCGTAGTCCAAATGCGAGGTGACAAACGCAGGAATTAGGACTTGAGTTGATGATTCTAATACGTATTTACCGGTACTATTTTCTAACTTGTCTGATGTTGTAAAGACTTCTGAAAGCTTTGCTGCAACAGCATACTGTAAAGTACGGTGAAAGGTTCCCGAGGATACCTGCGCAAGCAGAGGCTCAATGAAATGGTAAGCAGAACAGGAATAAAGCATAAACAAAGCGGTTATGAGAGTGTCAATTCCAGAAGCCATGGCAACCGATGGTCAGTTGCTGTGTGTTGTACAATACTTGACTGGAGTGTAACTTTACTAACATTTAACCCTTGTCCTGCTTACAAAACTAGTTTAATCAAGACTTGAAGTCGCTTTATCGATTGCTAATTGGTTGATCGCTAAGGACTACCTATGTGATTGGTTATATGCTGCTACTTTTGAATTGTTTCGAAAACGTGTATACACGTCAATAGCAGGACAAGGGTTAACTTTTTACATGTAATTCACTAGGTGATGGTTTGAATGCATGCATCATGTCCAGGAAAAAGTTTCCTTGATTTCGTGTATTATTTCTTAATCTGCTTCAAACCATACATGATCATGCAGTTGCTACGGAGAAGATGTATCAGCCGCCGAGAATATCACGCAGAGGGCTCTCACTTGAATATCAACAATCCAACACCTGTAACTGGTCTCACCTCAGATCTCTTTTGGTAACCAAGGGCGCCAGCAGTGATTTCCAAGATAAACAAGACAAGCAAGAGGGTAAAAAACTAAAAATAAGAAACAAGAGAAACAGTTCAATATTCAATGCATCTACCCACCACAAAATGAAAAAGCTTCAACAGCTAATAACAATAAATGTGGAAACAACTTTCTTGCACAAACATTATTGTACTGCAATCATTTAAATGGCAATTAAAGAAAAACCCTCACAGAATTTACTATTTTTGTGAAAATCTATTTCCAGTTTCCCATGGTTTAAAGTAAATACAAATCAAAAGGTCTGCTTTCAATATAAACAAGTGAAAATACCCTTTTTCAACCATGTTTCAAAGCTACTTAGAAGGTATTTGGCTGATAGTTAGAAAGAAAAATTGACAGGCAGCAGTGGTTTCATCTACATTGTCAAACGCAATATGCAAAATGGGAACAGGCTGGGGCATGCTGCGTCAGAAGCAAGGTTATGTGGTGCAAAGCGACTGTATCCCAGAAAGGGAATACCTTCACCCACGGCAGTCGACCACGCCTCAACCTAGGCCGGCTTGGTTCTACAGTCGCCACTGCTATTGCAGCAGAAGTAAAAAAGATGGCATCAAATGAATTATTCACATCAGCCGCTGAAATTGTCAACAAAATTATGCTCGAGCATGGCCAGCACAATTCAGCCATTAGAATCCATGCAAAAGCCTTCAGAACAAGTGATGAGGACTGCAGAAAGACCTGCTCCGAAGAACCACGAGACCTACATTTCGAGCTCAATGGTCAACATATACCGCCAGATTTCTTACGAGAAGATCTCAAAGTCGACGGGAAATGGCACATTATCTTCGCGTCAGACCAAATGGTTGAGCTGCTCTCTCATTCAAAAACCTGGTACATAGGCGGGACATTTAAAGTTTTCAAAGAACCGTTCATGCAGCTTCTTACCATCCATTCCTTTGTACGTGTGGGAATGACATGAAGCAGGTCTCTTTAATGTTCATTCTGATGTCTTCACACTGAAAAAATTCTCTAAAAAGTTTTGAAGAAGGTGAAAGCCATATCTGTCTCGCAGCGTGCCTCACAAATTGTGAGTGATTTTGAGTGAGCTATGTAGAAGGTGATTTCGAGAGTCTTTCCCTCTGTCTGGATTCATGGTTGTTCTTTTCATTGGGACCAGTGCCTTTGGCGAAAGATCCAAGAGATTGGGCTTGCACCAGCATACCGCAATGACGATGGTACCCAGAAGCTTTGCAGGCAACTACTGGCACTACCATATCTACCTCACGAACACATCATGCCAGTATTCAAGCGGTTAGAGGCAAAAGCAACAACAAGAAAACTGAAGAGCTTCATGACCTATGTATGTTGGCAGTGGATCAATACTGATTTATGGAAAACATTGACGTTGAGCGTCTTTCACCGGGTCATCCGTACCAACAACGATATCTAGGGTTGGCATGGAGCCCTTAACCGCCATGCACACCACGATAAGTTATCATTCTATCTACTCCTGAAACTGCTACAGCAGCAAACCGACCTTGTCAATATACAAGTGCGACTAGCTTCAGACGATAAATTACAACGAAGGCAGTGCAAGCAGTACCGTGTCATGCAAGGCAAGATTCACTTCATTCGGGACAAATACTTAGACGGCAACTTGAACACTAAAAAACTCCTAAAAAGTGTTCAAACTGCGTGAAAGCAGTTTGTAACATTTGAATAAAGATGCTGATGTAAAAACCAGGTGCCAGAATTCCTTTAGCAAACAGACACGGCAAACAGGTTTGCACTCGCAGATTTGCACTTGCTGAAAAGAAAAAAGACTATAACACTATTTATACTACTACTATTATTTTTCACGATTTGAGAACAAACCGAGGGCGTTTTGACTCGTTACTACTCTCCACTATACCACTAGCATGTTTGCGCCAATGCAAAGACGTTTTGACCTCAGGCGAGGACGATTTTACTCGAAGACATTTTGACTTTTGGGATGTTATAACCGGCAAATGTCTCTGTTCCTCCTGTCCAAAAGAAATTCTTGTGCAAGAGCCATTCGACCATTGTGCTTGCTCAAAAGAAAGGAGCATAATGTGAAAAATGGTAATCGTTCTGAATAGCTTCTTAATTCCTGCCTTCAAGCGCAATAATCGCACCTTGAAAGACAAATAGTAATAATAGAATGCTGGAGTCCGACATGCCGAGTGAGCTAGATGATGCCAGAGAAATGTGCATTGCAGGGCAACTGTAGGGTGAATTGATTGCAGCAATGACTTCAATGCAGCAGAGAGTGCACGGCTCAGAGCAGAAATGGAAAATTGATGACAACAGGGAGGGCAAGAATAGATGCACGATGGCTGAAGAAATCATAAAGACCGCAACAAAGAGAATCAGATTGCAAGTTTATTATGGCCTAGCTATTAGAAGGCACAAGAATGACTTAGAGGGGATGCGGAAGAAGGATTGGGCTGGGGTATACCATTCCGCATCTACAGATGAAAACCCCGTGCACGAATATTGTCCTGCTGGTGATGGGACATGGTGTAAGTACAATGCTGCGATTGCCAAAGGGAAGAGCCACAAGAACAAGAAGGCTCTTCCTGCTTCTATCATTGAGCTTCGGAAGCCCATCTACCAGTGGCTTTCTAATGATGACATTCTGGAAGGGTGTTTAGGTGGCTTCACCCAAAATTGCTGCAAGTCATTGAACCACATGATTTGGGCTTGCTGCCCTAAATCAGTGTTCTCTGGGAGGGACCACCTAGATTCTGCAGCAGCAAGTGCAGTGCTTGCATTTAATGAAAGAAATTCAGCTCTCTCTAATGCACTAAAACATTTGGGGGTAGAGCCCGGCACCCACATGACTAAGTTGCTTGGCACAGTCGACAGAAAGCGGACGTGCGAAAGCAACGCTCGTGCCACTCAAATCTAAAAAAATCAGAAGAAGTAATCGAATGGCCAAAAATGCCAGAGAAGATAGCCATGTTGAGCAGGAAAGTGTAACCTACCAGTCTGGGTCTTTCACATAGAACAGAGAATCATAGGAAAGCCACGATTTTTAGATTTCAAATTTGTTTCTGTAGTTGTAGACTTGTAGCGTGGATATCAATTATCATATGAAAGGAGAACCATTTCCAAGCATTAGAAGTGTGTGTATTCCATTCGACCAGAGAGTGAAAACAATATGGCATCTCAACAAACTTGCAACAATCAACTGCTTTGTATAATTTGCAATGGCTTCTATCACCATGGCTACCCTATCGTGTTGGCTTGCTGCCACATGATATTTGCGCTTGTCTTGGTTTCACCTACTGTTTGTTGCTTTGCAGGTGCCTTGCTCGTCTGTTAACTTATAATTTGGCTTCTGCATTTTGACATTTCATTCTACAAATGTCAAAAGAACATTTGCTTCTACGTCTATAATACTGGACATGCTCCAATCATTCTAGCATTGCCATATGGATTCTGTCCCCTCGCGGGATGTCTGTAATGAAGAAGGAGAAGAAGGGATTTGGCCGCCGGGATTTGGCACGTGTAGCCGAATATGACGTTGCTGTTTCTGCCATTGTTCCAGTCCCAGCCGCAAGACCACAGCCTGCGTAGACCCTTGAGTGGCAAATCGTCGTTTCTGCTCGCGAGTGGCTGGGTTTTGAGCTGGGTTTGGTTTGCTATATGGGGACAGTGTCACCCGTACATTAGCCTTTTCCTTATCACTGACCATGCCATCACTTCCAATCATGCCCTGAACTATAATACCTTTAAATGGTACTGATGGATAAAGAAAACAGAAAGACTATAACAAAGAGAATCAGAGAGACAATGAGATGAGCACCGCTGTATACACACTCCTTGAGTTAATAATTGTAAGCAAAGTTCTTGCTTTCGTGTTTTGTTTGAATGGACTCGTCACTCCATAAAACATAACGGTTAGGCAACTGCTTTGCTTTAGTACTTCAGTGGAAAATAAACCAAATTGATTGAAAAGGATAACAGACATAAAAGAAAGAGAAACTTGCAGGATAAAGGAAGTTGACATAAAGAGTTAACAAGTTACTATTGCTATACCATTATGGCAATCAACAATGGTTATTAGACAGAGTATCATACGGTCACATTAAAACTCGACCAACATAAAAAAAAACAAAAAATTAAATTTGAGATGTTTTAGAACTTCATTGCAGTGTTTTTGCAATAAAGATATTGCAAAGAAAGAGACAGCTTCTTCTTATCACGTAATCTTGTTATTGTCTAGCATTTTATAATGTTCCGTCTCTGTAGATCCTATAAGCGATAAAGTGGATTTTCAAAGATTAATCATTGGAGAAGAAAGTTTTAAACATGAACGTTCTTCTGACGCAATGATAGGAGTAAAGCAAGAATTACATGAAAAGTCTCCATAAAACCACCACAAGAAAGAGCAGAGCCAACATTTGATCTTGATCTGGACAAGATGCTGATAGACATGGGGCGTCCCCAGAGATCTGCAGAGATACAACTTCGGTTTCAAGATGGTACCCACCAACAAGCCATCAATGAAAGAGGCATCTTATCCACTGTCAGCTTGCTCTACGACCTTCTAGGGTTTGTCAGCCCATTCACACTAAAGGCCAAAATGCTTCTACAGTCAAAGCTGTGGAATGAGGGAGCTCTTGAATTGGTGCTGAAAACTCATTTACAGCCTGGTTTGACAATATCAAGCTAGCTGCTGAAGCTGTAATTAATTAACAACCAAAGGCCATCATGATAGCTGTCTCTAAAGGTCTGAGCCGTAAAGCTCGAACGACGTTAGCGCAATTAAGGAGTGGTTTTGCCAGCTCTTAACTGATTATCAGGCACGTATCAACGAAAACCCAACCGCAAATGTTTGCCCGATTGCGGGTCGGCCAGACACAACGTCAAACATTTGTTTGAGTGTCCAGCTAACCCAACAAATCTATCACCGAAAAACCTATGGGCCAAACCGGTGGAGGTGGCGGATTTCTTGCAGATCCAGAAATGACCGACGACGACAAAGAGGGGAACGGGGCCAGTCAACAACAACAATAGCTGTCTCTAATCCCCTGAATGTTGGTACCACTCAGAAGAATCATGGGGACATCTCAACTTTGCCAACCTTTCAATACAGTAACAGCACAGATAGCAGTGCCACTGTTGAATCAGAGTTTGGAGATCTAAAAACAAGAGTCTTCAAAAAGGAGAGACTACCTATCCGAGTTCACATGTTAGTCAAAGCATATGTTGAATCTCTTTCTGGGAAGAAGACACTCGCCAATGCCGCATGCATAGGTGCGGTTGTATCAGAGCAGCGTAAGGTAGACAACTGCAATGCACTTGAAGACAGTCAAGATAGTCTTGAACCGGAGAATGAAGACAGCAGAGCGCTTTTGGTTCAGCGGGCATTGACTGCCATAATAAGTTTGCTTGCCCCGCGTGCTGTAATGGTGATCTTCCAGACCTCAATGGGGCAGATAAATGTAAACAATGTATTGCACCAGTCTACGGACTATGGGGCTACTCTGTACCAGCTGATAGAAGAAATAAAGAAGAGAGCTATGGAGCAGCAAGAATTTGCATTGATTGTCCCAGACTTCCTTTAACCTCTGTCTCCGCAGCATCCAAATTTCACAATACAGAAACTGGCGGGGCAAGGAGAGACAAAGGATTTTTAGGGCAGAATTCCATCCTGCCCCAAGTGATGACAACATTTGTATCAGATGGATCAATGAGCTTTGGTGTATCTGAACTGTGTAAAAAGGCTCTGAAAGCTTGGTATTCAATGTCAAAATTCATGGCAAATTCATCTTGTAAACCCGTCAATGTATCAATGACCCTTTTTAAGACATGTATTAAACCAATCCTGTTATATGGCAGTTCCATCTGGGGAAATACCATAAAAATCCGTTTAAAAACATAACTGAAATAGTACAATTAAAATGTTTAAAAAATATTATTTCTATCGGCACCGCAAATCTAACAATGCAGCTACACGAGGTGAACTCGGTATTTACCCCATTGATATTGATATAAAAATCAACATGATTAAATGTTGGCTTAAAGTTATTAACTCTTCGAAAAACAGTTTAGTTTTTAATGCTCAAACAATTCTCAAAAATGTTGAAATATTTGAGCCACTATTTGTAAACGCTGAAGCGTTCGACAAGAACTTTCAACCAGACGCAGGGTACCTGTTTGCGTTGGTGTTGTCGTTGTTTTCTCCCGGAGGATCCAATAAAAGGATGGCCGAGGAAAAGTTGATTGACTATTTCCAAGAAATTATTTTCGAAATCGAGAGCGAAAGATTCGAAGGCCTAGAGACGGTTCACGCTACAAAAGGCGAGGCTGATGAAGAAGCAGAGGAACTCTCAGAAGCAGATGACAATTTAAACATCGTTGTAGTGAAGCCAACCATCAAAGGTGTGATGGGTTGGCTCACAGGAATAACGCACATTCCCATTCATGAAAGAATGTTGTATGGCAAGGCAGCCTCATCACACGATCTGCTAACCTGTGTTGAGTGCTTGCGGAAAAACTATAACATTTCCTGTTGCCCATATGTTATCTTTTGAAGACTTTTCCTCAAACTTTATAACCGCCTTATGCAAAGGACAATCCTTTGGACGACACTGATTGATATGTTGAAATTAATGCCACTGTTTATAAACTTTTTTATTGTTATTGATCTTGTATGTAATGTTGCAAGCATCGCTTGTTACCTTTGGCTTGTTGATTAGCGCAACATCCTCTTTTCGTTAATGCAATATGATCAACTGATCAACTGACTAAAGTGTCGTTACTTGTATTCCGCTGAAGATTATGCAATCGATCGTTCGGTGTGATTTATTTATTTGAGAACTATAAGAGGCAGTGCTTTTAAGCCCTTCATATGTCTCAGTAACCGATGAAGATGAATTAAGTTATTCATAGACAATTCATTGCTGTCACAGTTTCCCGCTGTATGAAGCATCACGGTATAAATTGCAGTTCAGTTTCAAAACGGTATTTTTAATTCAGTTACAGCTCATAGCCAGCTCATGTTTCTCGAAACTCAGTGTTTGGTGATTGTAAGTCAATTTGATAATGATACTTGGGTTTTAAATGCAAATAGCTAACAATACCAGTAATGATGTTAATGATGATAGCAGTTAAAATAATAGGGCACCAACTTAACAGGCACCATTGAAATAATGGAAAGTGAAATTAAGGAACGGAACTGCGGCAAGCAGGAGGAAAGGTCACGCGATCGTCCTGTGATTGGCTAAAAGTGGAATGTTGCCTCCCTCCCTCCTTTCTTTTGAATCCCTAAATCCTGCTATTCTCACGTGACGCAAAATAGCAGGATTCAGGTCAGTTTCTCTTCTCTGCTCCAAGCTCTGCTCGACGTCATCTGACACTTCACACTTGCACCCAGAATAGAATCGTTGCTATGGGAACTGGTGGGAGCAGATAGCCGCGTAATCGCGTAAACAAACCAGCTTCTCCAGAAGGAAAATTCTCAACGTACCTGGCCAAAATCATATAAAAGCTGTTCACCGTTATTTAATCCTTTACTTGGTAATATTATTGAAATAGATATCCAAAACAGCACACCACTCGAAACGGAAAAATTCGCTGAGTAGGAAAGCTGTTTTACATGACATTCATCAATGCTGCCATGTTATGCCAAGTTACAAAATTACAGTATGAAGTAAATATTAAAAATGTTGCGACCATAGCCTCCGGCGGAGAGCAGGACGCTGCTTTGCAGCTGGCTACGCCACTGTCCGAGAGGATCCGTTGCAACACCCGCTCAGACCATCAGACACAACAAGTCAACTACACGTTTTCACGGGACTCAACTTGGAATAAAATACAACCTGACACGTGCTTCAAAGATGTGAAACGTGTTTAAATGTAACCTGTGATATGTGCGTATAGCCACTGCGAAAACACGTCATCAACTTTCTTTTTCCTTTCACAACAATTACGGCGCCTATAAATTCAAGCAAGGCAAAAATCACGGAAAGCGTGACAATAAGCCAGTGTAAACATAAAAATCCTTTGGAAATCCGTGACAATAACCGAGATGTGATAATATCCGAGGTGATATTAACCGAGTTATATTATATTCCAATTCTGGTGATGAGGATGGGATCAGTCGTTTTGCGTTTGTCCATGCTGAAGGAGCAGGCTGCTGCTGACTGTACTGAATGGGGTTTCCCGTCGGACGGAACGAAAGACGATTTGATCGCTCGATTAAAAACTGATTTGACTGCAGCTGGTATTAATCCTGAAATTTACGATTTTACGTCTAAGTCTGAACTGATTCCACGAAGTTCTCACCTTACCTCTGCTGATGAGAATGCGAGATCAGTCAGTCCTCTCGATGTGCCTGCTTCACTTTAGTTTGATTTATCACCTGCTTTGAATGCTGCTAGTCCATTGTAGAAATGGTGCCGGCGTTTTGAAGTTTATATTACTGCTCTGGGTTGACATTTGACTTCAGCTTGCAAAGCTGCTCTATTTCTTCATGTTGCTGGTGGGCCAACTTTGAATCTGGTAGACACATCAAGCATTGATTCTTCTTCGGATGGTTACTATGAAAGACTTTACAAGAGCTTAAATGATTGCCACCAGAAAGCCAAAGAATCCACTGACTCATTGACATATGTGACTCGCCTCTGTCAACTGGGTCCTCACTGCAAATATGAATGTGGAAAATGCAATGAATCACTGATGGATCAGATTATTGTTGACCAAGTTACTCAACATTGCTATTCCAGTGACATTTGCAAAAGGCTTCTGCGCGAAGATTCTCTGACATTGAACAAGATTTTGGATATTGTTAGATCGTTTGAAGCTGCGGATCGCCAAAGGGCAAAGATTGAGCAAAGAACTGTGCCCCCGCCCCCATCAGTATCTGCTGTTGCTTCACAAAAGCAAGGTGTAACGTCTGAAAGAAAGCAAACAGGTAAGAAAGTCTGTTCTTTCTGTGAACAGAAACATGTCTCTAGGAAAGGCAAACTGTCCTGTGGCTAGCACTACGTGTCATGCCTGTAAAAAAACTGCACATTTTGCAAATGCTCGCCGTTGTCCAAAAAGGTCTCCGACTAAACGCGTTAACCAGGTATCAGACATTGCTGTTGATGTCCCGCAATCTAATGACGGAAATGCCTCTGCTGATGGCTGTCTGATTGTGTCGAATATATCTGACTCTGATTCAGATGTTTATGTCACGCTTGATTTCTGCGGTCAGGCTGTGCGTTTTCTGCTGGACGGTGGTGCAAGCTGCAATATACTACGGGATAGATTTCTACCTGCTGATGTGTCATTAACAGAACAAATGGCAAAATATATGTCTGTTTTCATGTCATTACTGGTGACCACTCTCCTGTAATCGGTACTAAAACTCTGCAAGTTATGGACACTAATCCAGTCTATATTCTCTTCATCGAAATGTCAGCTTAATTCTAAAAAGGGAGGAATGTTGTGTTGCCATCCTTTATCTCTAATTATGCGTAATTTATGTCAACTGCTGTAGTATTGCTTCTGTGTAATCTGCGCTCTGGGTTGTTGGAATCTGGAGTGAGAGAGGAATGTTGGTTTAAGAATCTGTCTGTTGATCTCGTGTTGTCTCTGCTCTTGATATAAATGTATTTCAGAGAGTGATATAACACATCTGATCTAAAATTGTCATCGTTCTGCCATACAATTAAGTTAATATTCTTGTATCGTGCAGAATCGTGGACAATGTCTGACCAACAGCAGTTGTGTCTCAGCAAGGCATATGACGCAATGTTAAGGCAAGCCTTGAGTTCATTGGCCAGATACACTGTCCCAAGTGCAAAGCTTTTGTATAAGAAAATGGCTTGGGTTGTGAACTTTGGCCAGCATGTGCAAAGTTGTCACTAGCATCATGGACAGTGCTGTATAGTAATTCGTTACAAGTAACTGATTACAGTGTAACTCGGTTAATATCACACCCTCGGGAAAATTGTAAAACGTGATATTATCCGAGTCGTGACAATAACCG
>OFHS01000799.1:12072-35142 GCA_900245855.1 Calvadosia cruxmelitensis
ATAGAAATATTTTGATTTCATATCGGAGAGAGTTCCAGTTTTTGCTCCGATGATTGACAGGCATAAGCTCCTGAGCTTCCAGGTTTGACAGGCACCAGGGGTGACGCCAGAATTTTTCAGACGAGGGGCTAGGCTTCCCCTACGGGGGCTAACCAAACAGCGTAAATTTCTATACAATGCGTAAACATTGAAATCAGCAACAAATTCGCATTTCTGAGCCTCATTATATGTCGCAATTATCTCGTCAGCTGGATTTATCAACCACAACGGCTAGTTTAAACGGGATTAGGAACACGTTTCTTTTGTTGTAGGTATTGGATGCGTGAAGGTGCTTATGATCCTCCACATTCCTGCCGTGACATTAAGTTAAGTGGATTTGAGCTTAATTTTCCCCGACAGAGTAGCTGCAGATTCCTTGATGGTGGGGCTAGGTTTTATCGACCGGGGGGCTACATCTGCCCCTAGCCCTCGTTGGCGCCACCCCTGCAGGCATAGGGTCGTGTTCTCAACAAGTTGCTTTATCTCTCTGAATATAATAATTATGCTCATTATGCTAATCCATGTTTATTATATTCCTTGCTTGCACATGCGCAGTTGCAATTACTGTACTGTATATCAATGAGCTGTTATTGTAAATTCACTTGCGCCTGCGCAGTTGTCACTCGCACACGGACATCCTTTCAAACATAATATTATTTAACAACTACTTCTGATCTTCTCGCTTGACGGTATTTACAAGTCATGTTTGCAAACAATATTATACATAATTACGATGCATCGTACAATAAGCCGGCTATCAAATACTGCAGTTCCTTATAATGTATTGAAACATCAGTTTAAATTAACAAATTTAATCAGTAGTTTCAAAGACACTTGACGGTCTTCTGTCGAATTGTCCTTGCGATGCCAGCGTCGTCTGAGGATGAATAATATTATTTAATTTATGTAATTATTCAATTAATTGAATAATATTTAATTAATTATGTTGAAAAAGGCTAAATGGAGCTTTGCGATATACTCCGCGCGTTGTCGCCACTTGGTTTACACACGACAGCCGGTTCAGCGCTGAGGCTCGACTCAAAGTCTTTATCGATATTTCCATTGTTGAGCACGATCAAATGAGGTGGATTGGAGCTCTTCCGGCTTCCCTTTGACGTGTTGAATACTTGGCCTTGGGCGTGAAGCTCCACTGTTGCCGGTAGCAACAACAGTTTGACCCTATGACCGAACAGGCCTAGCAATGTGATAAAGCCAATGAGAGCACAGAGCATCGCCATCAAGGTTTGACGAAGGAATCCTTGTTGCGTGGGCATCACGATGTAGGTCGGGAGGAACAGCGCCCAGCAGATGCAAGTGATGTACATAGTGAAACCGATATACTTCGCCTCGTTGAAATTCTTGGGGAAGTTGCGTGTTTTAAACGCCATCCACGTACATGATATCATGAAAACGAGACTCATGCCAAGATTCAGAAAATGAGGGAACATTTGGTCTTTGCATAGAATCCACAACCCTTGACCGGTCGAAGCCGGTCGCTTTATCAAGCTAGGTGGTTGACTGACCATCCACACGGTGCCTATTAGGGCCTGCATTAGAAGAATAGCCGTCAAGATGACGATTTGAGATTGCGGACTGATCAACGGCGGGCGGCTTACGGACACTTGGGCACCGCGGAAGATCCGGTAGATGCGATTGGTCTTGAGAAAGAGCGGTGCATAACACAGAATGAACGCAAAGCCAGGCATGATTTCACGTGCACCGCAGACGTGTACGGACGGACGCAAAACGTACCAAATGGGGGTCAGAAAACACGCGGCTATGCCCGCAAGCAGAAAATACGACAGATCCCTACCGGACGCCTTCACGATGCGGCTATCATTGAACCTCAAGAACACGCAAGTGACTAGAAGAGCCATCATTAGTCCAAAGCCACAGATGCCGATTAGGACCTGAGCGTAACTGCTGTTGGTAATATGAAGAAAGCGTTCGGCCCGATGAGCACATAATGTCCGATCGTTGCTAGGCAACGCATCGACGCCACACGACACACAGGTATCATTGTACACGATGTCGTTCAGCGGGCATTGGCGGCACGTCCAGCAACACTTGCGGCGGTCCGGGTGCGCATCTCTCAATCGTCGCGATCCCGTGGTGCACGGCTGACTGCAAACAGCCAATCCATAGCCACTCGTTCCTGTCTTGAATTGCAATTTGCTTACGTCCATTTCCAATTTCGCTTTGTTCCACCCTCTGGCATACAGGACTGCATCTTCCTTATTTTTATCTGTCCGTTCGCTAGTCCATAGACCAATTTTGTTATTTCTGCTCCGTCCCTGTTTGTCTCGGCCATAATTCCAAACGTCGAAAGCGACTTCATCCGAACGCCATCCGTTCATCCACGGAACGCTAACATTCAAAGTTCCGTCAGGAAATGACATTCTCCGCAGTTCATTACGCAGGTTCTTGGCATGCGGAGACAAATCTGTGACATCGAAATTACAATTTCCCTTCGTAGTATTCCGGGAAGAGCACCACGTTTCGATGACACGTCCAATTGCAGTCGCTAAACCATACACAGCTCCAACGACGGGTTCGATGGGGGTATGGGGATAGTAGCCTCGTCCCAGCGCCAATGTTGCATTCTCAGGACAAAGAGGCTTTGTGATATTATCAATCAGACTGCATTGGAAGACGCTTTCCCAGAATGCATGGAAATACGGTTCGCCGTTGTTTCTTGGCTTCTGAGCTAACATATAACTTTGGAAGCCCTTTACTTTTCTGGTCTTCACTTGAATGCTAATCGTACCATGCGCTTGCTCTTCCAATCCTTCAACGACATCTTCGTATCCAGTGAAGCCGTAAAACGCCACCAAATGGAAGCGATCGCTCAGGTGGTTGCGTTTTAGCGCACGCAGGAATTCTCTGGAGTCCTTGTGGGTTGTGAATAAAACAATGGCCTTCATGGCCTTTACTTCGTTCATCTGTAACACCATGTCGTCAAAATCGCTTTCAGAAGGAAATCGACTGAACGACTTTTCAACGGCCAAACAAGAATCGATGCTATTTAGCAGCCCGTTAAATAAGCGAGCAGAGCGCTCCCCGTCGTTGCCATAGGAGCTGACGACGCCAACGTAAGTCCAATGAAGACGCTGCAGGATATCGAGGGTGGCTTGCACCCGATAGAGGTCCGATGGAACAGTGCGAAAGAAGAAATCTGTGGGCCGGTCGACCCGTACGTCTGGGTAGCCAGCATAATAACTGATGATCGGCATTAGGAAGGAACGAGCCAAGATCGATGCAACAAAGGCTTCCTCAGAACCTCCAGGACCGATTTCACCGAAAGAGCCTTGAAGAAAGTCAGTAACAATACCAACGGCGATGGTACTTGATTCTTGTACGTACGGCCTCAGTTTATAACCATGTAGTATCGAACTGTCGTTGTTTATTTGCTGCACGGCGTATTTCAATGCCTCGGCAGACATAACACCACTCTGAACGTGAATCTTGGTCTCCGTTGTTCCATTATTTACAATTGTCGTCGATAAAGGGAAATAGGATGAAATCAGGAGAGTTCCTGTCCCTGGAATCAAACATGAACTAGTATAAGAACAAGCAATGGAGTTAATTATACATTTATTCCTGTGGCATTGCGGCACGCCAATCTCACTTTCGTGTTGTAACCTCGTTATCGTGTAATCTGTAGCTAATTGTCAGTTCTGTAAAGCAAGTCTCTTGCCACGACGCAATCTGGTCGAGTCACAATTGTAAGTACAGTTTTCCGTTCTGTCTCTTATGTTTGTACACAATCTGATAATTACTCGCTACTTCATATTTAGTTACTGCATTCTACTATGTTTTGTATATTCTTGTAAGTTTTCACCGTTCGCGATTAAAGATCTGTTCTAACAAACATGCAGTCTGTTCACTTGAAGTCTTTGGTTGCAAAGGTTGACACGTGCGCATCTGGCGTCTCATGCCACGTCGCATATCTTCGCGGCGCACGACAATATCCATCATTATAAGTATAAAATCACATAAATTGCATTTATCTATCTCAAAGACCTGGAAATCATCACCTCGTCTGAGCAGCCACCTGCCGATAACGACCATTTAAAGCTTATAATGATCGCTTAAAGAAGATTGTGGTGCCTACTTTATTACTTTACGTGCTAGTCACTGTTTTCAATGGTAATCATTTTTCGTAGTGTCAATGCAGTCAAACCTGTATTAGCGGCCACCTCTATAGAGCAGCCATTTGTGTATAAAGGCCACTCTTCTTAACCCCAAAATGACACTTTCTATAGAAATTAACCTGGACAGAAGGACCACCTGTCTATAAAGGTCATTATTCTTAGGTCCCAAACGTGACGTCAGTGCCGTAACGACGTCAATAGTCACCAGTTGTCCTGTTTTGTTTTGGTGGTTGATTCTGAGAGGTGATCGTGAAGTGCACGCGCCTCAGAAATGCATTGGAACTGCCCATGGCGGATGGCTTTCCGAGAATACTAAAATTACCTTCGCTAAAAGAGCCATGGAGAAGGGGAGCATCCCTGAGCGCGAGGGCTCATAAAGTTAATCAGATTCAAGTTTGTGAAAGAAATGTCATTTATTTACTAGCTTGAATCTGATTGGCTACCCCTAATTTGAATCTGATTGGCTACGCTAACCACGTCCACCAAGCGAGTACTTTTATTGAGCGATCACCTTTGATCAACCATCATCACAACCTCGACCATCTACAAAGTGAAGACCTGTATAAAGCGATAACCTATAGCAAGCGACCACCTCTACTAGTTGACCAATTGTAGTGACCAATTGTATTAAGAGATCAACTGTGTCAACTGTTTACCTGTACTGAGCGACCACCTGTATTAAGCGACCACCTTTAGTAAGCAACCAGCTATCAACCAAACAAACAAGCAAACACATATAGAGCTTAATAGCACGAAAACAAACATAGTACGTCAGCTTGACTGCACAGTATGTAAATGTGCTCATTTGCATTACTATGGAGAGAGCTCCGGGTACCTCTTACCTAGCACCTGCCCGCTCGTCGCTGAGGGCAATGGAAAGCAAAACGAAGCGAGACAAGCTAGAAACAGCAGCATCTCCTGCGAAAATGGAGAAAGAGAATAAAGTCTAAATGGCCAGGAAGCTAATGTATCATTGAAAGAAATTCTTTTTTAAATGAATGACGATTGATTGTATACAAATAAATAAAATGAGGGCTGAAGAAAACTCCACATCTTTCAGTAACAAAGCAAACTAATCAGAACTGTTAGCGCCGCTGAAGCACACTTGACCTCATTTGCATGAACTTCATCGTAACCTCTTATTCAAGCCTTGTCTTACATACTTGTAAATCGCAAAACCCATTCATTTTGTTAGCCATAAATGTGTAGTCTTGTAAGTCTTCTGGGTTACTCAATGCTCACTAGCAAGCTGGTCGGACCGACGACAAGAGCTCCCAAAGACACGATGGTTGTCAAAGCCCTCATCACCTTGGTGAGTCGACTTATTCTGTAGTCAAGCCGTGCCTTGACCTACAATCTGTTTATAATACAAACTGCTGAAAGGTTACAAGAGGAGTGTTCATTCAACTCTGTGTTCAATCCTTGCCTAGTTCAATCTCTATCGTCGTTGGTAGCCTGTACGTGACATTTGTTAAATATTGGGATCCAGATGAGTGAACCATCCGCTTGAATATACAGTCCAAATCCTATTAGTCTCAAAGGTCCCAACAAGAACAATAATCAAACAAACTGTAGAACCGAACTGTGGCTTTAAAAAACTATTTGCAATATTTCTTTTGAAGGGGAGAAGTTGAGCGAAATGCAAACAGCCTTTCCCTACGAAAGCTGACTCAGTTGCTGTTGAACAGACAAGCTGTTGCTCTTCATGATGGCGGCAAGGAGCGTGAATAAACAAGCAGTCCTTTCCGAAAGAGCTTGTTTAATAGTAAACCAGACTCATGTGACCGGCATCCAATTTCGGCAAAATTCAACAATTTGTAGAGAACCGCGGGAAGATAATGTGGAACTTTGCAAAACTTTGAGTACTGATTTATAATCTTGTGAGCTCAGAATTTTCGAGGCAAAATTTTCCGTAAGCCTATTTAATCTGAACTGTTTTCGTAATAACAGAGTGACTGATTCAATTGATAAAGCAGAGTCACGCAGGTTGAGCTTTAAGGATGCGAGATATTTTCAACAGAATCTCATCAAATAGCAGCATGCGAGTTAATCGAAGAATTTCCAAAATAGAAACATTGAACATAGCAAGAAACTTTATTTTAAAACGCTAGAATTGAAAGTTGAGTACTGTTCAGTGAAATGACAGTTAACTTAAATGAAGCTAATTAATATTTTATTTAAAGGAGACGTAACTCGATACTGCATATTTTTCGAAAAATAATTTGGTTAAGTAGTAAGAACTATCGACTGCTTTCCACCAGATTTATTTAATTTAACACAATAAATGTCCTTTTATTCCATTTGTGTTGACTATACCGAATATTTAAATATATAACCTCGTCAAAGGTTTCCTGGGGTTAACATGGATTGGGAATGTGAAATTCAGATTCACATGGGTTGCACTTCATTCTAATGCAGTGTAGACTTTTTTCTACAGCGCTGCACCAAACTTTATGAAATCCTGTACACTTCCGAGACATGTTTACATTGTCCCGCCTGCTGTTCGCCACGATCTCGCAGGAAATAAAAAACCTAAGTGGCATTTCCAAGACGGCCTCTCAAAAATGTTTCTGTGGAATCGATTGAGTCACTATCAGGCGATCAGCTATATTATCAAAATATATTTCGAATTTGGAGATCTAGCTGACTAGGGACACTGTATGTCCTTTTCACAAAGAGACCCTACCTTGTAATGTCACGCAAACTTCTGATTAGCAGTCTACAACGAAAAATGGAAACGCAAAATAATTATATTAAATCAGTAATTATCATCACGCAATCAAAGACAAAGGAAGCAAGCTGGTGTAAATGAAATCAGATAGCCTGTTTATTATTGTAATTAATTAATTTTAAATTCCCACAGAAATTAATAGCTAGATAGTAAGAATCCATCCGCTAAACACATAAAAATAATAACTTATGTTGAACTAAAAAGCCCAGTGAATTCCGTAGCAGATCACGTGACATCTTCACTCACACGCCACGCAGGTCAAATGCCCAGCAGAGTAATCGCTACTAAAAATAACAATTTCCAGCGAGTGTTGAGTTATAGCAGCTGCAAACCAAAGCGAAAGAAACCTAAATTTGAAAAAAAAACTTATGTAAAAAGATCCTAGAAAAACGTTGATCTTCGTGTCTGAACCCATTCGCAAAAGACACCGAACAGAAGCAACACAACAAGCTCTTTGGCAATATGTTCTGCAAATGAATGCGTCTACCAGGTAACTTATTCTAGAAATAAAAGTGTTTACCTTCTGCTTCAAGAATGCCAAGATATAATCTTTCGAAGAACTCTTTCGCTAATGTAATTTCCTCTTCGCTTTGATCTTACGCCTGGGTGTGATGAAACTTTTCGATATCAACAATCCTTGCGTGAGCTCCGAATGAGTTTGTCACTGAAAAATTGCGTGGGAGATTCCAAGCTGCAACCTGCCATCTGGGATAATTCCTCTTCTTTTTAGTCGTGCAAATAATCTTGAATCTTTCACTTGCGGAAGACGCAAGAACGTCCAAATGAGGCGAGACGTTTAACGCGAAGTTGTGCAAAGCGACACGACAGCGCCACCAACCAAGATTTAATTTGCAAGTCTTATCAATTGAGACAAGAACAAAACACTACCCTCACGTTGAGTCAACACCCGCCAAGACATGTTGTCGTTTGTGTTCAAGGACCTAAACCCGACGTAGGACCCCTATTCTGGGAGGGAAAAACGTCATCATCAAACGCTTTGATGACATCTGTCAACGACTCTTTGACGCCTCGCGGGAGAAATCTCAATTTTGCGACGGGCGTGTGAAAGTTGAATCAAAGGTTGCATGAGCAAGAAGTGATCGATTGTATCTGAGAAAGCGGAACATTTGAAGGGATTGTGCTGGGTGCGATGGTGTCAGAGCCTTGCTTGCTGGGTCTACACGTCGGAGATTGCGACTCAATTGCTTTCGTATCTGTAGGTGCAAAACCAAATGTCACTCCTGGTCGCAACTAGCTTTTCCAAGTATTCTCGCAACGAACGCAACGAACGACGTAAGAAACGCAACCAACTATAAGATCTCCCTATCCGTGGAACGTGGTAACTTGTAACGAGGTAGAACTCAAAAGCTTGCATAAGTTGTTATAAGTTTTGAGTATGGGACAAATACCAACTACAAGCTCACAGCGTGGTTTATGTACTTACATAAATACAGATAAGTCATCACATATTCCAATCAATATCACCAGACATTTACAAATTGATGGTAATTCAATCAAGCATGTACAAGCGCCTTTGAACTCCCACAATGTTTGCGTGCAGACTGCCGAAAGTTCAGACTACCGATTTTCACGGCCTGGCGTTGTTATTCGCACTGCAACAGCCGGCAAAGAGCAATGGTCAATAACGACTCATAGGCGGGATTCTATTTCTTCTCCGCAGTAAAGAATGTCCTCTGCTGGAGCAGATGTGATCTTCAAGAGAGATGGGAGCATCTCGCCTTGCTGGGGTGTTCGCACTGAATCGTCCTTGTATATACTCAATTACATCTAGAACAGAAAGCAACAGAAAGAATGAAACCACCGACGTAAGGTCTGCCATAGTTAGTTACCATAGTTACTAGTAACCATAGCAACAATGAGTCAGAAAAATACGAAAATTGATTACGATGAAGGGCAGTTAGTACCTAAAAAGTTTCAATCCAGATGATTCAAGGCATGTGCAAAGCCTGCTCGGCATAAGGACAAACAAACGAGATTTTACCGAGGAAAAGTTCTGAATTCTTCTCCAAACTTTAATTGTTTATGATTTGCACGCGTGCTTCATAGACGACTGAGGCAAATGAAGAACCCTAAATTACCGTCCACAGTATTAGTCCTACTCCTTCGCTACTGGTACACATCGACCGCTCAAACACGTTCAAAGTAGGCCGCCTACTTTCCCTGTCCTCTCACTCGCACACAATATATTTACATTGCAAAAGCATTGAACACACAGCCACACGCCGTGCCTAAACTCAAACAGTAGCCTAACAACTCCATTCGTCTACAACTCTACATATCAAATATTGATCTTACATCAAATACTTCAACACAAACGCTTCCGAAAAACATTGACCGCGCATAAATTGGTAATAGTAAGAAGACTGGACATGAGTGTGAGATCATGCCTACCGGTATCGCTATAATCGAAAATTGCCACATTTTTCTTTTGTAGGCATTAATATTGTTTCAGCTGGTAGTGATTGTGATGTGAAATGAAAATTAAGAAGCAAAAAGTAATAATTAATATTTTATGCTAATTTATATTTTATATTTTATAATTTGTAAATAATTGTAGATTACTTCATTGTATTAATTAATTAATTAATTAATTATGTCACATAGCATATTCTTAAATTTAGTTCCTTTTAGATATCTTTTATATAATGTCTTTTAAATATTCTGTTTTGGTCCGATTATACTGCTTTGGGCACCTTGCTATTAATTTCGTGTAGAACCCAAGCTTGATATGAACAGGAAGTGACGGAAATATCTTCTTCGCAGAATAACACATTCAATGTTTTATAGAGACCAGTCTCGTATTAGTGTCTCTATGCTTTAGCCTCTCATGCATGTAGTGTATGCAAGACGTATACGTGATCACCGTGCGTAATGGTTTCTTGTTTCGAGTTTATTTTCACCCACTATATAATAAGAAACGGTAGTCTTAGCTTTCAATTTGCTATTAGCCTATGGAAGCTACTTCTCAGCGGAAAGATCTCTGAATCTAAGATGGAAAACAGACCTAGCAGTCATTAGCAGTCGTCACATGTCCAAAATCTCAAACGAATCTATTACAGTCAAATCTGTATTACCGGTCGCCTATACAGAGCATACACCTGTGTATAAAGGCCGCTCTTCGTAATCCAAAAATGATATTTTCTATAGAAATCAACCTAGACAGATAGACCACCTGTCTATAAATGTCATTTTCCAGAGGTGACCGTTATGGACAGGTTTCATTGCGTCTATTATAGAAATAATCTATAGAAATCAACTAAGATTGTAGAGAGGCTTCGTTGTAGACCCAAATGCTTACTGACCTTGATCGAGGTCTCTTCGTCGTGGTGTGATAAGCCTTGCCATGCGAATAATGGTGACGAGCTGGTACATTAGCAGTGTGTTTGGGACGTGATAAAAAACAAGCAACAGAAGTGGCACACTGGACGCTATGTCAGCCATGATACCGGGAATGTTGCTCAGCGTTCTCGTCTTGAAGGCATCTTTCTTCGTTGCAATTCTCAGCCATTCGTTTAGACGTACGAATAAGCTAGCACCACAGTCGAGTATAACGAACATATCGATGTTCATGACGATTGCCAATCCTGCTGAATTAACCATAGCGCTTGCCCACGTGGCTAGAGAGAACGCAGCAAGGACAAGAAGCCCATAAACAATGTCCCATTCCCAACCAAATACAACGCGAAAGACTGCCGGTGGAAAGCGCCATTCACGAGGTCTGCTCCTCCTAGGAGACTTTTCTGCTTTCTCTTCAGCTACGACAGCCATGTTGTTGAGAATAATTATTACCCACTAACAGTTGCAATGGAAACGGAAAATGGCGTTGCTGCTATCGAACTTTTCGAACGCAAACGTCGGGAAGAACTCCAAAATTATTATTACTTCGTCTTTTCCCTCTAAATTCATCACAACTCACTGAAAACGGCCAAGATAATTGCGCTAGAAGTATACAAACAGAATAGATCCGCAAAACAGGAATATATTTGATCTGAGTTTATTTTTTTGGCATTCTTTTATTTTCAAACAATATACAGTACAGAGTTATTACATCTACTTTAAATAAAGTATAAAAATAGCTCAAAAATCATCCAGATTATTTCCTTTAGGAATTACATTCATGAGCAGCACGCATTTCCTCTAGCTAGAGCGATGGAGAAACGCTGATAAAGCCATGACTTTGCATTTCTTTCTCTAAAACCTTTGGCTATTCGTTTTGCTAGTTCGTCTATCACAGAGATCGCCTCTTATCCCCATACTCTAGTCGTTTCAACGCAAAAAGGAGCGAAAAAGTAACTGTTGCAGGTTGAACATCTGGCTTGAATATGAATTCAAAGTATAAGGCTAAACTCAAATACAGGCTACAAGTGACACATAGGCCTGTATTATTATACAAATGTTGCATATCGCGAAGAGTGGTTCGCATTAACAAGCAAGTTGAATTTCTTCGGTACATATAGAATATACAAAATTTTACCAAAAAGAGATTTAATCGCATGTAGGAAGGAAAATATAAACACAATCAAAGACGTTGTAAATGGAAACTTAAAAATTTTAATAAGAGAATTCCTCGCATAAAAAGACATCTGAAACTGCTCAATTGCAGATCAAGTATCATAAACTAAGAAATGAATATTTGTCAGAATTGTATCAGCTGTCTAACCGATGAAATTGTCATTAAGCAAGCATTTACATCAATTTTAATTAAAAGACAAAATTTGTCATTTAGAATATATCGGGACATTTCGACCAATCCCGCTTGAAATATTCATGCTGGTAAAGCCAGTCTTTGTCTCCCGTATATGGATTTGTTTCCAATTGAAACCACCTACAAAAAATGCCACAAATTTTTACTCCAATATTTAAATTGCTGACAAAACACAAAGTTCTTTAATTTCATTCTACCAATTACAGAATTTCTATTGCAGTCATATAACAAAATTTGCTTTGCAGAATTCCGATGTTTAGAATAGACCACCGGCAATAATCTACAGAGCTCTAACTCAATATTAAATATTGGCTGAAATGAAAAATTCTTGATTACATATTTGCAATTAACGTTATACAGAATCCCGATGTTTAGAATAGCCCGCAATAATTTACAACAAACTCAGTATTAGATGTGGCTGAAAAGAGAATACACGAACTTTCTTAATTGCAAATCTGCATCTAATGTCAACAGTAATACAAATTAACAAAGTCAATGTTCGTGATTGATTTTAAAAACATGAAGTAGCGGTCTTGATTTCAAAGCGGCTTTGACAATGAAATAATCTATGTCAATCTTCAAGTTATTAAATTCTTGCTTTTATTCGAGAAACAAATAAAAGTTATAGTCAAAAGTATCAGCGTTGCTATAGAAACTCACTTAGTCTCCCACGTGCCGTTGCTTTGGTTACGAATTCTTCGCGCTGCTCTTTGCTTCTCTTCTAGGCGATGTTTTTCATTTGCTGATTTCTCTGTTTGAAAAGCAAGCGTCAGACATCACTCTTTGACCAAGTGCATTCTGAATATATTTTATGATTCATGCAAGTTGACCTCTACCCCGAAGGGTGACAAGCTGTCACAGTCAACACAATATTGCTTTGTTTCAAGTGCATTCAACCGTAATCTTTTCTGTGATGGTCGATTTCAAGGATTGTTCTAGGCTGTCAAAGTTGTCAATTTCAGCTCAGAAACACGTGACTGTAGTAGCTTAAATCCCCAAATACATCAGGACTGCACTTGGCCAATTCAACGAAACGGCGACAGAAAATAAAAGTTAAACACTCGAAAGGGAATAAACAACAACGCAATCGCGAAATTACAAACCAGGAAGTCAAAGAAAGCATTTGTGATTTAAATAAACAAGGCGTAAGAAGACCAAAATCATCATGACGAATACATAATACGAGGCAGACCAGATGTATAAATAACGTCGATGTGGGACATTTGTGTCGATCGTTTACGTGAGAATTTTTGTACGGCTGTTCCAGGATTCAGCAGCGGTTCAGCCATATGGTTCAGCCAAGAGCCTTATGTTATTGACAAGAGTTTAGTCTCTTTTATAGACTCCTAAGTTTGTGTTGCATTTTCATGTTGATAGGCCATTTTCTGGTCCGAACAGGTCCGAGCAAGCCCTGGTCTCGTTCTTGTATTTTTCGTCGCTTTTTTCCGCAACTCCGTGAAATGAAGAGGGCGATCAGCATCCAAATCGTTTCCTTTATAAATCATTTTGATTTTCAACCTATCAATAAAAACCTAATCATTTCGCCACTCCTGAAAATTGGCCAAGTCCAGTCCTGATGCCTCTTGGGATTTAAAGCTACTACAGTCACGCGTTCTGAGCTGAAATCGACAATTTTTACAGCCAAGAACAGTCTTTTAAATCGATCAGCATAAAAAAAGGGTACGGTTGACTGCATATCGAACAAAGCAATTTTGTGGTCTGGATTTCCAAGCCCTAAACCCTAACCTTGACACTTGGCAAACGAGGAAACATCTCGAACATCGAAAGAAAAAACACTTTAGAGGAATTGAATCTACCCTACAATCAGATCGAGCTCAATAATTTGCGGACAGACAAAACCGAAGGCCCATTTTGAAAACAAGATTTGCTGCTATTGTAGTTACGGGAATCGAGTGAGTTCAGGAAATCTTACGCACATTTTCTACCGACAATACCTACCTATGTCACCGTTCTCCATCGCTCGAATGTCGGGACGACGTCGGGCATCAGTCGGCGCAATCTACAAAAACATAGAACAAGGTCGTCACTTGTAATCTCGCAATACGGCGTCTACTGTATATCTCCAATGTACTGCACCTACCATGCCTTCGTGTTCCGGTCTGAACTCGTTCAAGCTCATCGCAAATTCCGTCATTTTGTACATCTAAAGAATCCACAGATTAATCAACACAATTATCTTAAAACCTGAATCATAAAGACACCATTAGAACACATCTAGAAACGGGGAGTGTCAAAGAATGTCTAAATTTTAAACATCTGACTTGATCGCACATCGCAAGGATAGCCTCAAACCAACCTCAGCTACAATTTGTAAAAGATTACCGGATTTGTGCGACATCCACTTTGTAGGTACAAATAATTATTTTGCCTGAGAGAATGCTTTGCATACATCCGGAATACGCTCTACAATAATCCGAATCCAGTTGAAATCCGATCTTGGATATCCAGGGCAGAAAAAAATCCCATCGGATTGAGTGAATATCGGATATGCCAAACTCGGATTTTCAACAGAAACTCAGGTGATTTCTACAAAGATACTTCATTGTCGGATTCAACATTTACAATCAAATCCGAATTATCAAACAGTACCTCATCTGCGTAGGGGGGTTTAGGCGTGGCTTGCCATAACAGCCTGGATCCCTCTGGCACATTAATGACGTCACCGTCTTCTGTGCTGTTTACTTCGATCACGGGAGGAAGTAGCTTCTCGTCGTCTATTGGACAACAACAAACATGCGACGTCCAATCGCCTTTGATGCGAATCTTTTTCTCGTTGCTGATTGGAAGAAAGTAGGACAAAACATTAAAACGTCACTCGATCCAACGTTAAACCCATCACTCCTTTGACCGCTATCACTATACTATGCTACACTTATAATCTCAGCAAACAGCTTGATGACGCAGTGGCAGGAATACTTTCTCCATCTGCAAGTGCCATTGTGCAGGAGCGCCGAATGCGTCTTGTGGGACACATGATTCGTTCTAAGGACGGTATGCCATAACGATCAGAAAAAGTAACGGCGGCGCGAGAGGCGTAAGAAAGACGTCGTAGGACCTCACAAAAACGCCGTGAGACCTAACAAAGACGTCGCATATATAGTTATATTATATTTCAACTCTCAATCACATAATAATCGAATGATCGAGAGAGGCCGACTCAAACTGATTAATACTAAATACATGAAGATAATACTTGCTGTACTAATGTTACCTTTTAATTATATATCGGTACTTTTAAATCCATGTTGCATTAAAAGAGTAAGATTCAAAGCGAAACATGCACGGTATATGTTAAAATTGTTATCTGGTGGTATTCAATTGTGCCATCCATCTCCTGATCATTTCTGTCGGTGGAAATGACAGCAGCGTGAGTAGGGCGGAGTTGTTTGCGCATTTCGCCTTGAGCGCGATCCGTCTTGCTTACAGGGTCGCGACAGCGTCTGTAATGCCTTTGCTTTCAGGACTGCGTTGAAGACGTCGCAGTACCTCACAAAGAAGTCGCAGTACCTCACAAAGACGTCGCAGGACCTCACAAAGACGTCGCAGGACATCACAAAGACGTCGCAGGACCTCACAAAGACGTCGCAGGACCTCACAAAGACGTCTTGCGCTAGCTATAGGTATATGATGTATGCAACTCACTCACTTCTGATAAACGTAACCATCCACTTGATTTGGCACTGTGCCAAACCATCCGCTCGGCTTGAAGTTCAACACACATTTGCAGTCACTGTTATGACTCGTGATCACCATCTCGCCAACCTGCGAATCGTCACAGAATCACCGGAATAGAGACAAGACAAATACGGATAAACCGATTGGATTCAAACGATTTTGATTTCGTGATTTATCGATTCAATCGAATATCACAGAAATAGAAAACAAATTGGCTACAAAACGGAACCACAAACCCTAAACTGTAGTCATAAATTATCAAACATAAAACTCTTGTCTCTCTGCTGTTCAGGGGATAAACGTATGCCGCATGCGCGTTCGTATAACGTGATATTTTTATGTGCGTTTAGGAAGTTTGACTATGCCATGAAGAAATTCAATATTGACTCGTTTGCAACAATTTGGCTTAATTGTTGTCGGACTTTTAAAGCTTCATCACGGGTTTTCTAGTATGTGTTGTTCTCCGAGCATAACACAACCCCTCTAACCTTAGTCTTACTCCTGATTTGTTCTTCAACTACCGGTCTAAATCTCGACAGAACAAAACCGTAAAATTTGCCTTGCGACCAAAACCCAACTCACCAGCTCAATCCACATTTTACCTACGATCACGTTGTGGACTTTCGTTGCAACTGACGACATAGTGAATGCATCATTGACTCTGAAAACAATAGATTCGAAACAATAGCCTCCGAGAGACGTGCAACACGTCAGTGAAGAAATGCATGACTTTAGATAAAATGCATTGCAGTAAAAACAAACGTCCGAAAAAGGAACTAGCTTAAAACTGAGTATGATCACAGCTGGCTAACTGCCACCATTTGGTCGTGAAGCTTTGGGAAATTAGTATCTTTTTATAAACAAATCGTACAAGTTCTTTGACATCCTAGCTCCATTCTCCAGTCGCTAAAAATAAAATTCAACTCCTTGGACAATATGCATGCATTTATAGACTTCTAGCAATGACCTTCTAAATTAAAAAAACATTGTCAAAAAAATAAAAACTTCTGAATTGATAATTATTTCTGATGACGCAACATACTTTGTCATTTCAATGGTGGTATGTCCTTTGATCTTAACCTCGATGTCTCTTCCCCAGAAACGTAAAAGAGGCTCTATTGACAATTGCATCTGGAAATTGCGCGCTTGGCAAAACGTGGCACTGACTGGCGGGTGATGGCTGACTTGTTCCGTGATAACGCGCATGTCACGATCTTCCCTGGAGACAAGAAGAGAACAAACAACAACCAATCAGCATGGAGATAAGTCAATCGAAAGTCAAGTGACGTCATATCTTGAAATACGCGCGACACGAAACAATGCCAGCTGGTAAACTGACTAAATGCAATCCTGATGCATTATGGGATTTAAGCGAGTACGGTCACGTGTTTTTGAGCTGAAATCGAAAGTTTTGACTGCAAAGAACAATCCTTGAAATTGACCATCATAGAAAGAGTACGGTTGAATGCGCTGCAGACAAAGTCATTTTTCTGGTGTCATCACATAGGTCAGAGGTCAACTAGCATGAATCCTAAAATACATTGAGACTGCACTTGGTCAAACGACATTGGTTGAGACGAAAGGTCATAACCTTTGACGGGTCATGTCATAATAGCACATCAAATGAATATGAAAAAGACATGCGCACGATGGAAAACGAACTTTCTCGAAATCGACGTCAGCTTTGGCGGTCGTAACAATGACATGTAAACTGACGATGACAGTTATGTCGGATGATGACAACGATGACGAACTTTAACCTTTGACATTATCAGGTCACAAGGTGCAAAGAATAAGACTGCAACGGTCAACCGGGTTGTTCATTGCATAACCGATCACACGAAATAAATGAAAATAATTTTATTGTGAAACATTAGTGAAGAAAATTGAGATGCTGATTCGGTAAAGACCTAAGGAACGTTCTCAAAATAAACATACAGCTTGCAAAGAAGATACAGTATATGCTGAAAACCATTCATTTCTAATCCTTGGCAAGAGATTTGAAATCGAGCATTTCGATAGACAAGACCTTCTCTTACGCGTCACTTAATGAATAGAAAGGAGGCAACGGGCGGATCTCGTACTCACCGGATTAATTCGTATGTTTCTCCTAAAAGTGGATTAAACGGTTTTCCAATGCGATCTCGATTCGGCGCTTGAGATGCAATTGCGAAACATCCAACGTGCTATGATGGAAAAAAACAATAGATTTTGAAGCAGCAGCAGTCGCCCTGGATAACACTAAAACGATAATCAAAGATACTGGCGTTTAGCACACAAAGAAGTGCTGTCACAAACCAGCATTCTCTCGACCGGGTCTTCCATTTCTGCGGCAGCGTGAAGCAACTCAATACAATCAAGATACTCAACCAGACGCTGAAGGAACGATAATGGTTCATTGAAGATCACTGAAAGTAAACAAGAAATCACATTACAGTCCAATTCAATTCAGTGAACACCCGTCTTAAGCGACCACCTGTGTTACGCGACCACCTGTGTTACGCGACCACGTTTACTTCTCTTCAGTGGTCGCAGAAGACAGATTTGAGTGTAGTCATGACAGAGATCCTTACCAAACGCCACAAAACAATAATTCTCGCAGGAAGCGAGTCTTTTCGGGAAGAAATGTTTCCAAACCACAAACAGACTTCCTTAACAACAACAACAGCAACAACAACAACAACAACAACAACAACAACAACAACACGTAACGCCACGAAAGACAAACAAGAAACAGAGCAGAACGACGCAATCACACAAGAACAAACATACACATTACTAATTCAGGTCTTCACGTGTTGATGTACAAACCTGGCATAGAGATCCGTGATAAATCCTATGAAGGAAAACGAAGACAAAGTCATAGTAAGTTAACTGCTGTGAGCGCTTATGAAGACAGGAATTTTGGACTCACGGTTACTATGGTAACCAGTGGGTCTATGGGGTTGGTGGGGTTTGGGTTGATTTTTTTTCATTTAGTGTAAAGTTCCGGTAGACCAGTGTTGTTGTAAATAGTGGGTAGACCCATACAGCTCGGGTAGACCCATAATGCTCTTCGGAAATTCAATAGCAATCTTTTGTTGCCTGAATCGTTGACGCATATGCGGATAAGGAAATTGACATGCCATTTCCTTTCCGACTTGGGCAAACTTTGCAGGATTTTGTTTGAAAATCTCAGTGAGCGACGCTCGAAAGTAAAAGACGCACAACAAAATCCGCATGGAAATCATTTCACAAATTATTAAGCAATGACTTCCAGGCATGGAAAATGTTCTGTAAAGTCTGTAATGCCATAGCGCTATCTCGCTTGCTGCAGCGCCGTGAGTCAGCTGTTAGGGCTTTTATCTTCTATCTAGAACCAGCCGATGGTCTAGCGGTAAAGTACTGTTCGACGGTTCTACGGATGTAGGCTCAAGGAAGTGCAAGCAGATGAAATATTCTACTTGTAGACAAAATGCATTTCGTAGTGCATTGTCTATAGACTATTTTCATAAGCTACCATTTTGGAAAACCCAATGCATTATGGGGAAGGTTGATGTCTGTGATTTCGGAATTATGGAGAAAGTTGGATTTGATACTGATGAAGATTTCTTCAAACTGTGCTACCTTCCTTACACTTGTTCCTTACACAAATAATTGCCGTTAATATTACGGATTAGAAACCCAGCCTCTTTTCTACTTCAGGCAATCAACATGCCCCACAATGCACTGGTCTGTCCCATAATGGTAGCTGGTGAAAAAGGTCAAATAATTTGCTTGTAAATAGGATAAAAAACTTGGATTGCTGTTTTAATAGTTGAATTATTCAAAGTGTGTAGCCTTACGTAACTGTTGCGTTTGGAAGTGTTTAGTTATTGACATCATTATTGAACTCAAGGACTTGTATACATTTTGCGCATTGCTATTGTAATCGGCATTATTTGCATAACAGCTGATTTGATTATAATTATTTAGAATAATTAGCATAATTAGAAGGTCATGTGATCTGGCTACATGCTTTACTTTCATAGGTTTGAATATCGTTATAGATCAATCGTTATAACAAGTCAGTAAATTGGTTTTGTTTGAACAAGTCTGGTTGTTTTTTTGGTAAAAACGTTCGGACAAATTATTAAATGGAGGATTTTTAAAATTATTATTCGCGATTATATATTTTCGGCGTTTGTTTTTAATGGCAAGGGAAGAAAACAGAAACCGCGTCGTTTTTACGCTTACCATGCCAATAGCATTTCTAAGGACGCTGAAAATACTAAACTCTCCCCTTGAGAACATCGTCGAAGGAAGCATTTTCCTATAAGAGAAAGAACAAGAAAGGATAAAGTCAAACTACGGCATCCCTTGGTAAAGAATCCAAAGAAGCATTCATTCGGCATGTTCATTAAAAAAACGAGAACACAGGGGCAATTTCCAGGAGCAGGGAGGGCAGAATTGTTTTGTCTAGTTGTTGACTGCTAAAAGGAACAACAGTGTGACGTGATCGAACTATTTTGAATCAATTCTGTATGATGCCAAACACTAAGTGACACCGGCCTAAATACTGGCGCCAGAATTCTATAAAAAAAACTCCAGCAGAGGCGTTGAATTTCAGCAAAATTGAAATTGTTGCCAATTTTGACGAAATAATACGCGAAACTAGTAAACTCTGGTATCCAAACAAAATTGGCGATTTTCTTGCCTGTAAGGTGCTCTCTCTTCGTCGGCGCCATCTTTATTCCACGTCGAAATCGGTACGACCTCGCCACCGAGTTGTCCGTTGCCAATGGAGAGAGCTCGTATTCGCTCGGCGGCGATCGCACGACTTCCGGCTCCTCCGTCGACTACCGTCCCGTCACCATAACAACTCTCTTCGAATGATTCGTTTTCGTGACTTTCAAGAAACGCCACAGCGTCGATATAGCATTCGTCTGAACTTTCTAATTCACCATCCTGTTGATTCCAAAAAATAAAAGTTGTTTTACGCAAATGCTAGCAAACTAACGAAGGCAGTTCTATATTCAATCAATCAATCAATCAATCAATCAATCAATCAATCAATCAATCAATCAATCAATCAATCAATCAATCAATCAATCAATCAATCAATCAATCAATCAATCAATCAATCAATCAATCAATCAATCAATCTGCAATTTTTAGTATCCGCGGTAACTACGTCATCAGGAAGAAAATTCCATATTGGAATTGTTGTTGCTGCTGTTTAGAACTTGATGTTTGAGCACAGGGCTCTCTTGCACGACTACAAGGGGAATACGGAGCATCCCCAGGCCGCTCCTCGTACATACACTGCAAAAATACTGTTCCCATTTTAAGAACCAAATTTTTCATTTAAGGAAGAATAATATCATTCAATTTAGTAAACAAGACTTGTCCACGCTGTAAGATAAATTTACTAAGCCAAATACGAATACTGTTATTCAAAGAAATTGAAACTTGGAACAAGAAAGCAATTCTTGTCTAGAAAATATTTTTTCAAGGTATACCGTCTGGTGTCTCAGTTTGTTTACTTCCACTTCCAATCGCTGACACTCTTCGGCAACGACGTGGAGACAATCCTCAAGAACTCTTCGCTTCTCTGTTTCCGCTTGCAACTGCAGTCGACGCACCTATGAAGGAAAAAATGGCGCAATAAATTAGCCAAGGCCAGGCGCATAGTTTCAGACACATCTAATGTTGACGTGATATTGACGTATTTTAACCCCTGTCCTGCTGGTAAAAGTATTTAAATGAAGACTTGAAGTCGCTTCACCAATTGCTGATTGGTTCCTTGCTAAGGACTAACTATCTGATTGGTTATGTGTTGCTACTTTTGACCTGTTTCAAAGCGTGTATACCCGTCAATAGCAGGACAAGGGTTAAAATCCAAGAACAGCGTGGACATTGTCTCTTCTTTCTTTTAATTTAAGTCCTTGTGACTTTTAATTGTCTTTTGTATATGATCGTAGTAACGTAGCTGCTGTTGGAAATAATTGAGATTACGTTGATACGAAGATCGTTCTGAAAACCTGATGCTGTGGTATTATTTTTTTGTCATGTGTTCTCACTGTGTATGATCAGAATTGCAATATGTTGCTGAGGAGTAACTTTGTGGTAAACAACAAAAGTAACTAGTCAAAGTGACTCGTTACCTTGCCCAAAAGTAACTAGTCACCGTTACAAGTTACTCAGTTCTAAAAGTAGCGAAGTTAAACCTAAAGTTACTAAAAAAATAACGATTACAAGTAACTTGGTTACTTGTAACGAAGTTCGTCACAGGATTGTGTATGTTAATTGTTTCTTCTCTTCTCTCCCGATCCTCAATAGTTTCTGTTAATATCACTTCTCTCTCGTTGCTCTTTCATTACAATTAAATTCAAATCATGCAATCTATAATTATAAGGTCTCCAAACCAAACAAGTTACAGTATTAGTGCTTGAGGGATGATTTTTGATCATATATATATATATGTCTCTTTATTTGTGAAAAAAATTCAACAAATTTGAAGAATACACGAATAGAAGGCAGCTTTTACGCTGCACTTACACTTAGAGACGGTTATTTAATAACATGAAAAAGATAGAGCGATAATTAAAGAGAAATGGAAGACAGTAATTTGACTTTGAATGATGCCAGAGAGTCCGCGGCTACCTTTTCTGTTTAGTTAACTCATGTATTGATTTTAACATATTCTGCTGTACTGTATATTAGCATTTATAGCAACCCATAACAAAGCCAACTCCGCGCGAAAAATACAAAACCCCACTGCATCCGAAATTTAAAGGACATCTTTATTATTGTATAGACCTTTTTCACGAGCTACCATTATGGGAAAAACCAGTGCATTGTGGGGCAAGTTGAATGCCTGAAGCAGCAAAGAAACTGGGTCTCTGACCCAGAATGTTTAAGGAAAGTAGCGCAGCTTGAAGAAATCTGCACCTTTATCAAATCCAACTTTCTCCGTATTCCGAAATCAGAGACATCAACCTTCCCCATAATGCACTTGCTTTTTCCAAAATGGTAGCTTGTGAAAATGGTCTATTGCGCTTGCGAAATTAGAAGCGCAATTGGCGACAACTAATAGTCACAGGGAGCTACAACTAGCAGCCAAAGACTTGAACATTACTAGCGGCATATTAAAAAGAGTTTATGTACCAGCAGCCTTTGCGCGCTTATCATAATGCTCGCCAACAGCTCAGTTTGATTTCCAGCATATAAACTAGCACAGGATTTATAGAACCGAATATTCTTGGCGAAGGAACATAAGTTGACTGATACAAATGCTGTGCTGCTACGCGTCAGGAAGATTCGCGTATCGAAATCATACGAACCTCTTCTTGCTGTGACATGATAGTGAGACAATGATTCAATGCACCGCTGACTTCAAGTGACGTAGACACAACATCAGCAAGTTTCATTTTGAGGGCCGCAATGGTCCCTGGGAAATAGAAGATATTTGGATATCAATCAATCAATCAATCAATCAATCAATCAATAAATCAATAAATCAATCAATAAATCAATCAATCCATTAGTCAATCAATCCATTAATCAATCAATCAATCAATCAATCAATCAATCAATCAATCAATCAATCAATCAATCAGACGGGTGTTTGGTAGGTGCTTTCGAGGACAGCAAGACGATGGCTACAAGAGCAGAATGTCGATTCTAGACCTTGACTCCCTTGAGCACCGCCGAAGTATCAATGATTTAATTCTATTTTTCAAAGCTGTGACATGTAAATTAAA
>OFHS01000800.1:0-35069 GCA_900245855.1 Calvadosia cruxmelitensis
ATAGACGTCACGTTACCATAGTAACCGTGAGTCAAAAAGGAAGAAATTGAAAGGGTTGGTCAGCCTCAGGCAATGTGCCATGTGATTTTGACCTGCCAATGCCATAGGTGGACGGCCTGAGTAAATGCCCCGGGGATAGCACTGACATCTATTTCAAGCAGATCAGTTCCAAGCACACTTTTCATCATTCATGGAACCATGAATGAAAAACCTGAAAAAGGAAGTGCCCTTAGAAAATTCGTGTGAAAAACCATGTGGTATTGAAACATTGACTCTTTTCATATGGATTTTATAAGGTTCCACTTCATGGCGACGTTGCCCTGGTTGGCCTAGTAGTACAAACAAAGCAAAAGAAGGAAGTGCTAATTCACTTTTTAATCAATTTGTGAAACAAAGGATAAAAGCGTTTCATTGTCACTTGCATTCGTATTTAACATTACCAGAAACATAACGCAAAGTATTTACAACTAATAAATCACCATGAAAACCATTTCCAGCATGGCGTACAGACAAAGAGCCAGCTCTTTCCTATAAAACAGCAACTATTTAATATTTATGGAGGAACTTTTTAATGTGAACATGATATACAAAGATGAGTATGAATTAAGCGCAAACTTTGAGCCAACTCATTCCTCTTTGAAGTGAACGTCTGCAACCGTGTTTGGATTGAGTTCGTCCATCTCAATCATTTCATCAAATTGTCTCAAATGAAATTTTGCTACTTGATTTCCTGTCATTCGTTTAACGACACGATATCCTTGGACAATCTCAAATACAATGAAAGTCAAGAGCGTTATGTGAACAGCCCTTTCTGTTGGCATGACCAACGCAGCTTCATTGAAAAGCAGAAAACATGTCAAAGGCAGCTGAAGAAGGATGGTCACCAGCCAGAATCCAGCAAGTTCTGGAACCTGAAACAAGAAATTTTTAATTGCAGAATAGATAATAAGGTATTTATGGTCATTTGAGTGATCTGTCGTCACAGTGTCAAAATTAGAAGCTTTCAATTATAGACTCAGCAAACTCAAATCTTACACGGCAATGAGGCTAAAAAATTAGATGATAACGAGGTCTGAGGTCTTATAACATGTGCGAAGAAGCAGTGCCCAAATAACAAAGGAGCTGACAAGCATGAAAGATCAAATCCGATAGAAGTTCAATGCAAATTAAGAACAACAAGGCTTACATGTTACAACTACAGAGGAATCTGCCTAATTCATATGACTCTATTTTGAGAATTTCCTCCAAGTGGAAGGATTTTTTGGTCCCTTGAAAATAAAACATAAATTTTATTGTTAAATACTAGTCGTAATTTGAACTTTCTAATTTGACTATCCGCATAATTCAAAGTGCAAGATCGACCAGTAGGAATATTTTAGATATTCTGATTCGAAGCTATAGCAATAGCGGCATCATTACTTTGCCAGATTCCTTTGTTTGTGCTTCATTTCTGCGTTCTATTCATCTTATTGACAGGCAAACTATAAACATGGTGTCAGATCGTTTTTGTAGTCAAAAAATAACTGCATTCTGTATGGATGTGATTTGGAATGAATGAACCAATTGACACCTTTGTCATTTCTATAATTTTATGGTCCATTGTTTTGTAACTATTGTTCATATCAAGTCTATTGTTTTCTGCAGTTGTCTAATTCGAAGATTGCATAATTCAAAGTAAATTTGTTGCTCTACTGACACTTTGAAAAAAGCGGATTCTACTGTAATAATAAGAGCACCTAGTGACTTGTCTGTGCAAATTGCCGTTCATTAAAAACCACACTGCTACACATACATTCTAAGATTCAAATTAGCCAGGAACAAAAACACTGAGCCGCAGCTGAATTCACCAATTCATATAGAAGCGAATGGATGATGACTACATTATAATGAAAAAGCATGCATTTGTATAAACCGGAACAAAAGAAAAGCTACAAAGACTTTGTTTTATGATTCAAAAGATGACATTTTGAATGCTATAGGGTTTATGAAATACTTTGTACTTGGATGTACAAAATCAGTAGATATTTCTTATTTGTTACAGTGAAACCTGTCTATAAAGGCCACCTCTGGCACCTGAGAAAATGATCTTTATAGACAGGTGGACTTTCTGTCCAGGTTGATTTATATAGAAATTTTTTTTTAAGGTTATAAAAAGTGGCCTTTATACACAGGTGGCTGCTCTATAGAGGCGGCCGCTAATACAGGTTTGACTGTACATAGATTTTTCTCTTTATCAATATTAAGAGGTTGATTCAACCTCGTGCTAATTGATGAAGTATAATCAATTTGCTACTCCTGATATTTGTCTGTCACATGGTCTTATGGGAGACCACATCAATAAAAATCATTAGGCCTACAAAAATTTCTGTGACTGACCCTTTCTTGCAGGTTCCCGGCGTAACCAAGGTAGAGTCGAACGCCCTCCACGGCACTCATGATGATGTAGATGACAATTAAAACAAACTTGTAATATTGATCAAGGCTATCATACTACAGCAGAAGAAGAACAAAACACAAACAATCAAACAAAGTCAGAAGAACAGAGATCACTTTATAATCTGTGCCATTCAACATGATGTTACCAGTTAAGGAGATACAGTGAAACCTGTCTATAATGGTCACCTTTGGAACCTGAGGAAATGACCTTATAGATAAGTGGCCTTCTGTCCAGGTTGATTTCTGTAAAAAGTGTCATTTTGCGATTATGAAGAGTGGCCTTTAATGCACAGGTGGCTGCTCTATAGAGGTGGCCGCTAATACAGGTTTGACTGTACAAATAGATTGATCCCCTCTTTAATTGTAGTTAAAATATATGGCCTACTATTCCATCGGCTAAATTATCAGCAACACCGGGCTGGAACAGAGATTAACGGAAATTGTGCCGATAATCAGTAAACCAATTATTTTCCTATTAATCGGTGCATCTCTAACACCGCCATATGTAGGCCCACTGTAGGCTATTCTCCATGGAAATGACATCAATATCAATGCATGTGCAAAGTTCATGTTCTACCTGAGAACATATGGTTACCTTAGCAACTAGGATTGCAATGCACGTGGCCATCCAGAATGGAACAAACACAGCGTTGAAGTACAATCCCATTTGCAATGCGAGGTCTGACGTGAGGTCACTGCCTAAATATAGACAGATAAAAGTATGAGAAGTAATTCAAGATTACAAGAAGTTCTTTAATAATTCCTTTTCCTTTTGATGCACTCGTTAGATGCACTACGCCATGAATTACGGTCAGAAGCAGCAGACAAAGTAACATGGTCTGACACAAAAGGACAAGCTGGGCATCAAAACATCAGAATAACATCACCAAGCAATTATGCGATAGTAGTAATGCCAAACATAATTACTATAACACTTTTCAGCCAAGTCAGGCATCAGGCCATCAGTCTGCAGAAAAGAGCACCTGGAAACAAGATCTCGAGGCGGCAAGGCTTTTACTTTTAGAGGGTAAGGAGAGGGGCAGGCAGAGGGCGATTGCCATTTCGTTCTGAATCGTTCACAGTCCACGCTGCGCATTTGCGCAAGAGCGCCGCAAGACCACAAGACAAAAGTAAAAGTTCCATAGCAATGGGTAGCCTGGATAATGCAAGTAAAAGAAAATATCAACTGCGTAAGCATCTTGTGCACTTGCCGTACCTATTGGAAGAGCAGCATCTTCGTTCGGAAGTTGAGTGAGTCCTGCTTTTTGTCGCAAAGAGTTCGTCACCGTAGACAAGAAGGAGCGCGCCATCTTCGATTGACATTAACAACACAACAACAGCAACATCAGTAGGCCTCTTTACGTCTTACGACATGCTGCCTCTCTTTTTCTCCATGACAAAGATGGCGGATGAACCACGTTGGAAATTGAACTAACAGATTTGCAATTTGTAGCCTTGGAATTGATGCGGCATGGACTTGAAACGTTTGCAAAGCCTATTCTCTCTCCTAGCTACATTTCTGGCTTTCGTGGCGATCTCAGATGCTTCCAAAGACTCGAATGGTACACTGTAAACATGCACATAAATGACGTAATTGTGATACTAAGCCTAGCAGTGCTAGCCGTAGCCGCTAGCGCAGGTCTCCCAATGTTTGTTCATTGTTCTGTAGACAAATAATTAACATGAAAATCATTTCCTCGACGGTAATAAAAGAAATTGTCTGGGATAATGTCTAGGCTAATATGTGATATAATAATCACAATGAAGGCAAGCCCCGTATGGAAAACTCGTAAATCGTACGCCGGATTTTACGCCAAACTTCTATATACAGTACGTATACACCAAAAATGTTTGGATTGATTATAATCTCAACCAAGGCTTCAATTCAACAAGGAACAGTACGCCAACTACTGAAATTTACAAACTTTTGGAGGACGTACGCTAAATTTGTTTTGGCGTAGGCCAACTCCACGCCGGATTTATCCGGCGTAACATACACGTTTTCCATTCGGGAGGCAAGCTAGCCCAGACTGGAATCTTTGTATTTTGTGCGACGGAGAAAAATGTTCCGAAATATTTTGCGCGTTTGGCCTCTCGTTGATGTGACTAAAATGCGCGGTCCAGCCGAGGTTAATAGCTAAAATAACAAACTTACAGTATGGATTGCGCGGACAGAGCCTGTTTTTCTGATGAAAATGTCCGCATCTTAGTTCAATTCTCAGAATCTGCGGGGCTGCAGCTTCAGCAAGCCAGATCTCCGCCGCGCAGTACATAAATTCTAGTCAGGANCGGTGAACAGCTTTTATATGATTTTGGTCAGGAACGTTGAGAATTTTCCTTCTGGAGAAGCTGGTTTGTTTACGCGATTACGCGGCTATCTGCCCCCACCAGTTCCCATAGCAACGATTCTATTCTGGGTGCAAATTTGAGGTGTCAGATGACGTCGAGCAGAGCTTGGAGCAGAGAAGAAAAACTGACCAGAATCCTGCTATTTTGCGTCACGCAAGAATAGCAGGATTTAGGGATTCAAAAGAAAGGAGGGAGGGAGGCAGCATTCCACTTTTAGCCAATCACAGGACGATCACGTGACCTTTCCTCCTGCTTGCCGCAGAGGAGCAGGGCGGATCTGACGACGTTGTCGGCAACAATGCAAAGGCACTCGGACCCATTCAATTGAGATCGTAATTAGGTAACGTGAACAATAGTTTGGCTCATGTTTATGCCACGCGAGTCAGGCGGTCCTGAGGCGGTCGAAGTTCTGTGTTTTCCTCGGGTAGCAACAAACGAGCCAAAGAAAACAATGGCATGCTGCCTTGTCGTCCTCTAAAACAGCACAGTACAACCATGCACATGAATAATATAAATAGGCTTAAAATGCGTATTTCAAAGGGTAACTTTTTGGAATCATTTTCCTGCTGGGCAGGAAAGCAGGATGCTCTGCTACGCCACTGACTGTAACAGATTTTATTAGCAACCTCAAGCACATTTAGGTGACGATGAGGTTGTCCAATTGCTGTATTCCGTATAAATACAAGCATAGCGGTAACAATTACTTTTAAAAAGTAACTAATTACAATTACAAGTTACATCTCCAAAAAGTAATTAATTACAGTTACAAATTACTTTTTCCAAAAGTAACGAATTACAATTACAAAATACTTTATTTCAAAAGTAATCGTTACAAATTACTTTTAGAGTTACTTTAACGTTTATGTCGTTCTATACTGTGTATTACTATGTTATAAATAATATAATAATAGTTACTTTATACCCTAACCCTTACTATGTTATACAGCACAGTGTACACAGATGCCCCTCAACAGAGCCATCACCAATATCGTTTTCGGCCTCCTGGATAACTATAGAATCACGTAACTCTTCGAGGAAAGACGCCATGCTCTGCAACGCGCAACAGAAAATTCGACAAGAAAAGGAGTGACCCTTGAACTCAGAGTTGCAATCGACAAACGGAAATGAAACCACAAAAGGAACATTTGGCCATATGATAACAAGTAGCCAATTTCATACTTTTCATAAAAAACGCATTACAGACCTGGACTTAGGTCTCCTGAAGGCCTGGCGTGGGATAAAACACACGTGGATTAACACGTGGTCCGGTGTGCTGTCGAGTTCCCCCTATCAGCAACAAAGCTCCCTGTTGAGCAACCTGCGCAGGGGCAATATTCTCTGAAGGTCACCATTTGTAAGAATACGATATTTGTTAAGTAACTTGTAACAGAGGTCAACCTTAAAAGTAATGATTACAAATTACAGCCAGTATTTGTAACGGATTACGGCTACAGTTACTTTGATGTAAAAGTAACGATTACAATTACAAATTACTCAAAAAAGTAACGATTACATGTAATTAGTTACTTGTAACGAATTACGTTACAGCTCTGAATACAAGTCTATATCACAGAGATCATGTGTCACATCTAACAAGTAAGGCAGTTAACAAAGGCCCTTCATTTGCACAATTCTACCAGTTCCATACCTCCACATGTGGTTCTTTGAATCATCCCTTTCATGCGGTGGTATTATTACATTGCAGATGGTAGCTTCCGTCGAAGTTGGGCCTCTGACTTTGCCTTTTGGTGGCAATACGCTCGTATTCCCATCGCTACATTTGTTATTGGCAGCTTTGGACTGACAATGTACATTACCAGCAAATATTCTAACATGTTCAAGGAAACAAAGGAAGCTCCACATGGTGATCAGGTGAGGCTGAGTAGCAATATTGTTTGAATTGTGAGGTTAATTATTTACGCTGTCTTGTGTGGAAATGCCGTTAATTTGTGATGTCACAATCCTCTTCTCGGATATTAGAAATACAAACATGTGAAGATCCTGTATGGAAGCCAGACTGGAACTGCAAAGGTAAAATGGACTTGTAAAGGTAGCATCACTGAGTTTGATCATGTAATTTTGAAGGATTTTGTTAGGGAAATCTCAGTGCAGTAGTTGACACTGTAGAGTGGCATAATAATAGTGCATTGGTTGATAAGAGTAAAGTGAAATAAAGCAAAGATAGGTTTATCAAGCCGCAGCCACTGTAGCCTATCGCCTTGCTTGTGGTGTGAGACATAGTCTATTTCCCAAAGCTTAACCAATTGCCACCTGGGCTATGAAGTTGTTTTTATTACGTCAAGGCTACTGTTAATGGTACGTTGATTTTTAGCAGTCTGCTTTCTGGAATTAAGTGATACCTCACTGGTTTGATCATCTCACAATTGCCAATAAACCAGCATGAAACGCTGACAGACCAAGGATTACCTCCTCTGACGTAATTTTTCTGTTTTTTTTTTCTTCATTCAACAGCACTTTGCTGACGTTCTTTGCAAGCATGTGAGAACGATAGGTCTAAATGGCAGCGTTGTCAGCTTGCAGGAGTTTGACCCTGAAGATCATTTTCCTGGCGATGTGAGTATTTCAGACGAGGTATGGATTATTGGATTAGTTAACTTGCAATGAAGAAGGAGAAGACAAATGTTTACATTCCTGCTGATTCGTAGGGATGCTAATCGATTGAATTTGATAAAGGTTTGATTATTCAACATATCATAATTTGATTTGACTTAGAACTTTTAAATCTTTTCGACTCTTATCAATAGTAAATCGTGTAAAGACATCCTGTAGGAGAGAAATATAGTAAGATTGTCTTCTGTATGCCTTGGAGTAGAATTTCCAGAAATAAATTGAAAGAGGAGGAAGCAGAATCTCGCAGGGTGAGAAGAGCAGGGTTGCTTAAATCACCACCAACTAACAAGTGAAGGAAAACGTTTGATCGAGAAACGAGAATTTTATGTTAGAAAAGTCTTTCGAATCTCCTGCCAAGATTCAAATCAGGAAGAACTGATTCACGTTCAGCTAGAGTAGAATAATCCTGGTTCAAACAGCACTTCTATAGATTAGTGTAAAAGTCATTTGCTGGTTATGTTGGATAGAATGACAATGAAGTCTGTGAAGTGATTTGGTTTCTCTCTAACAATTCCAGCTTGGCCCAACGACTGTGTTTGTCTTCTTGGTTGCAACTTACACGGATGGTCAGCCAACATCTTCTGCACAGTGGTTTTTCAAATATATCGAAGAAGCAGGAGCCGATTTCCGTGTCCATAAGTCATTATTAGAGAGCATGGCGTATGGCGTGTTTGGTTTGGGAAACTCTCTTTATGGCGACAACTTTAATATGGTTAGCAGAAAATGTTTTGAAGTTATCCACTAGCTGACCTCGTGATGGAGCCTTGGTCAATTTGTTTGTCAATATCAAATTGAACATGGTTCAACTGTGAAATTCTTGCAATATATGCTAGGCCTGCTGACGTGTTTAGGAATGAAGAGCGTTGTTGTTTATATGAGTACGTGATTGTGACAATCTGGTACTTTTGTTATTGTTCGTTACTTTACTTCAATGGAGATGATTGATGTTTGAGTGGACTGAGATCACATGCACAGAGTAAACTGTGTACGCTGTAGGCTTATTGCCGCGTAGCAATCTTGTGTCAATTGAGTCATTTGGCACTAATCCCTTGTCTCTGCGAGCCAGACGATATACTTTGTATCTTGATTGTAGTTTGGGTGTTTACTTTGTTTCATTCGTTGTACAGGCTGCCAAGAATCTTGACCACTGGTTGTCAAGACTGAGTGGCAAAAGAGTTGGAGTTCTTGGCCTTGGCGACGAGAATGTATCGAATAGTCAGCATGGAGGTAACGGCAAGTCGGCAACGCAGTCTTCTCAATTGAACCTACAACGCTCATGTCCTTGTGTTCACTGTGAAGTGTGATGATAAATCCAGCTCATGTCATGAAACCCAGTCTGTTGTGATTTGCGCCTGGCAAATGGGTTGGATAATTTCTAGTTGTCTGTGCTGAATGTGCACTGTATGAAGTGTGCTCGGTCAATCTTTATCTTCAGATCATCCAATCATTCAATGGTATTATTCAACTTGTAGAATGGTATTGGATCAACAAAAACTCAATGATTTTGACTATGAGATCGTTAAGAATGTAAGGTGTGTCTTTCTACAATAGGGCGGACTCTGTGCGAATGGTGTGGCTGTCAACAATGTCAATGTCACATTGTGGCATCGGGTCTGAGCGTTCATGAGATGATCTTGCGTGGTTTCGAGCTAAAATGTAAATGTAACTTGTTTATTAGGTATCGAAGAAGATTTTCTGGCATGGATGGAAAAGTTCCTGCCATGCTTATCAGAAAGCACCCCTGAAGAAGCCATTGCAAAGACTGAACCATCGGCCAATGATGTCAACACTACAAAAGACGAAGAAGCTGATCAGACGTCAACAGATGACCAAGAAGACGACAATGATGAGGTTTGCATCTAAGTTTGAGATCACCTTGATGATTTATTAAATGCAGTGAAACCTGTCTATAGTGGTCACCTTTGGGACCCGAGGAAAGTGACCTTTATAGACAGGTGGCCTTTCTGTCCAGGTTGATTTCTATAGGAGCTGTCATTTTGGGGTTATGAAGAGTGGCCTTTATACACAGGTGGCTGCTTTAGAGAGGTGGCCGGCTGGCCGCTAATACAGGTTTGACTGTAATGCCCTTCAAAATGCAATGAAACTCCACAGTTAAAGAATCAGTAATGTTGTTTGTCTGTGTTTGCAAGGATAGTTTTCGACTACTGTTTCTTCACCCAATGTTTTGTCATGATGGCAAATGATTGCTCTCTCGCAGTTTTGCTCGATTGATCTGCCTATGTAGTGTGAATCTGATGTTTGTTTTCAAGACCCAGTACGAATCATCATCTGACGAGGCATCAGGCGATGAAGATGCGAAAGACACTGGCAAGCAGTCGAACGGACTTGTTGACGTCGAAGATATCGGAGGGATGATGGACAAGTTGACAAATGCTAAGGTCAGAATTCCACCATCCAATGCCATGGCAGCGAGTCTGTCCTACTTCATTATTGCGATTAAATAGTGCAAAACGTATAATGAGCTTCACGCCGCCTTTATGCAGATTGAATACATGCAAGCGTCATTTTGATCCAAACGTCACGGAAGCCTCAATTTTGCATTACACTGCATTTCCAAGTTAAATAATTCACTTAGGGGCCCATGCAAATGTGTTGCTTGCAAAGCAATTTTGCATACAAGTGGCACACGCTGTAGCCTGTAGGCTTAGGGTTATGTTACGGTTAGAATTGAATGCGTTTGGAGCACAGGTCATCACAGGATTGGTTGCTTTATTTGTAAGTTGAATGCTCAAAGTTACAGCAGCTTAGCATACACCGTCCTACGTCGGCTTATAGAGTCCCACTATCTGCACTGCGATCTGCTTGATTGATGAAGATGCTATTTAGCCAGCCAGGTAATGATTCCTTGCCAGCATGAAGCTCTGTGATATTATGATGCATTAACCCATCTCCCGCAGGATTGCCCCTTCTTGGCTTTGTCAATTACCGGTATTTCAATTTTACAAATCATGACGCTTTTTGCATCTACAGAAAGACAAGTTATTGAATGAAGCGGCCACCAAGACGAATGGATTCGGCGCAAAGAACAAAATAGGTCGAGAACAAGAGGACATGTGTTTCAAATAAGAAGATGACTGATTCACTGGCTCTTTGCTCCATCTGTTGATTCGTTAACAGTTGTTTGTGTTTCTATTAAAATTAGGTAGCACCAAGAATATCGAAGTGCGTGAAATGGTGACGCCACTGCTGAGACAATCTCTGGAGAAGCAAGGTGATAATTTGTGCAGCAATTTCTGTTCTTCAACGCAGTAAGACACAAATGTTCTGTTTGTAATTTTGAAGCATTTTGGGTCCATGTAGGTTACCGTTTGATTGGCTCACATTCGGGCGTGAAACTATGTCGTTGGACCAAGGTACGTTAAACATTGATTCAAAGAAAAGCCTGTCGCTCATCGAAACTTGATACCCAATTGATTTGCCATTTGTCATTTCATTTTCTGTTTACTGCTATTTCGTTGCTTTTTAGTCTATGCTGCGAGGCCGAGGCGGATGCTATAAGCACACCTTCTACGGCATCGAGAGTCACCGTTGCATGGAGACCACGCCCAGCCTCGCATGCGCTAACAAATGTGTATTCTGCTGGAGGTGAGTTAAGATGTCCTCGTGGGTTGCACTTAGCCAATAATGATAGATGTAATGCTTTGATGGGATTTGCTTTGATTTGCTTTGGTGTAATGCTTTGGTGGGGTTAGAGGGGGCACATGGGAATGGCGTTAGAAGGACACTTCCAACTTTTAGCATCTTTAAGATCGCTGTTCATACTGTCATTCTTGTAACAATAGATATATACACCCTTACTTCTAATGCATTGTGGGCCACTTTCACAACCAAAAGAATCCTTGGATTGTCAATCATAGAACATGATGCATGAAAACGAGGTCACGGCCTCTCTTCAGTGATTTTATCCCATTTGACAGAGGTTAAGGCTCTCGGATCCCAAATTGCATTACAACTTCACTGGTCAGTTGGTAGCTCTGGCATGTGGAACGCTATTGACCTGAGCGACGATGTGTGTTTCATTCAGTGTTTGAGATTGGCTTCGGTTTTCACTTTGCTTGCGCTGTTTGTTTCAAAGGCATCATACAAATCCCGTCGGCACTGAATGGAAATGGAAAATGGACGATCCAGATACTATTCTAAACGGCGCATTACAGAATCACTACAACATGATCAAGCAATTCCGCGGTGAGTCCATCGATCCAATGACTAAACCTAATGGCTCAGTCTGTTGCTTCGTCCTGACTGAAGCTCAGGGCCAAATTAAGAGTCGAGTGAGGCCCTAAGTACTGTGTCGAACGATGCCCTAAAGCACTCTACGGAGCGAGGCCCTATCTTGGGTGGTGAAACTGCCTGAAATTTGCTGTTTAGTTTTACTCTCACATCTAGTCAAGTGGGATGAATGAAGTTAATTAAATAACTGGAATTGTGAAGTAAATTGCACATTGCACATTTTAAATACTGTAGATTGGGAAAGTGCCGTTGAATGGAGCCTACACTAAAGCAATCGCTAAATAGAGGTTTTTTGTTGTTGTTGTTGTTGTTGTTGTTGTCACGGACCTCATTTCCTGCAGTGTTTTATTGCGTGTGCAGGCGTGCCTGGTGTTCAACCGGAGCGACTGGCCGAGGCAATGAAAGCCAGACATTGTGCGTTGTCGTTGGTCGGTGAGTAGCATCATTTTGACGAATGAAGAATTCGATGAGCCCTATATTATTGCCTCTAAGTTGTCCCGCAGAGTATCATCACTCCTTGTTGTCTGTTCATAGGCGAACCCATCATGTACCCCCGAATCAACGAAATTATCGAGAAGCTCCATGACAACGAAATATCCACGTTCCTGGTGACTAATGCCCAGTTCCCCGATGCCATCAGGTGAGTTCCCGTTTCCCGTCTAGTCTCCGTTTAATAACCTACCGGAGTGGACTGCAGAAAGACACGAGGCACTCTGTGTGGATTGATATATTTTTCGAGGACTGATCTCAAAATATTTGCTTGTCCAGAACACTTCAACCTGTCACTCAACTCTACGTCAGCATCGACGCAAGCACGAAGGAAAGCTTGAAGAAGATCGATCGGCCTCTCTTCCGGGATTTCTGGCCTCGCTTTCTTGACAGCTTGAAAGCACTCTCTGAGAAGGTGACGACCGACCGACACCTTGTGGGCGTTGCTACCTATCTCCTTGTTCCCGCGTTTTATAGCACGTGAGCTGCTGTTTTGTTTTCCAGGGTCAACGCACAGTCTATCGCTTGACGTTGGTGAAGGCATGGAACACGGATGAGTTGGATTCATACGCCAAGTTGGTCGACCTGGGCAAACCAGGGTTCATTGAAATCAAAGTACGTTGCAAGGAGATCGCGTAGTTTATGACCATGTTGAATATCGTGCACTGGGAATTCAAAACATCAATGATCAACTGATCACTGACACATTGCCCATGGATGTAGATATTGTGTCTAACTCAAGTAATCTGTTAGCTGCACCATCCACGTAAATACGTTTAATGGTCATGGAAATGGTAACCTGTTAGCTGCCGCGCAGATCCGTTCACAGGTGTGATAGGCCTCTACTATTTTATATTCTACTTCGAGTATTACTGATTTTTTGTTCTTTATTTCCTCACTAGGGCGTGACTTACTGCGGCGAATCAAAGGCCTCGACGTTGACAATGGCTAATGTACCCTGGCACGAGGAGGTATTGCTTGGAATTGGACGAGCCCTGATTTCATACATAGACATAATTGTGCCTACCTGATGTCCTGCTCTGGTTCTTCCATGCAGGTGATTGGTTTTGTTGAGCAACTGGTCGATCGCCTCGATGACTACGAGATCGCCAGCGAACACGAACATTCGAATTGTCTGTTGCTCGCGCACAAGAGAGTGAGTTGCTGAATTCAGAGATGGCTCACGTTAGCGACTTGTAGATTGCTGATGCCTACGCTCTGTCAGTTGGACACGTGTCCCGTTTGTCGGCTACTGATGACGTTGTCTATTTGCCATGAGGGCAGCTCTACAACCGATTGCCTTCAAAGGAAAAGACTGTTGTTATTTTTGTGGGCAACGTGCTTTTCAATGCCATAGCTGCTTTTCATGCATTTCTTGCCGCATCCACATGTTTTTGTTTTCTCTAAACACTTTTGATGTCAGTTTCCAGCCCGTTATTCACCGTTTTGTGGCCTCTTTTTCAGTTCAAAGTGAACGGCCAATGGCACACTTGGATTGATTACCCTCGATTCCACGACCTCGTGAGTACCATAACCTGTCAATAACGACCACCAGGAAAGAAAGTGGCCGAAACAAGCGCTACCTTGTCTTTCTCCACTGGCTTTCACTTGTATGCAGGCTCATTTGTATGAGTTTAGAAACTCTTTTATTGTCACCGAAACTGCTAGGAAGCTGATGTCTAGATCTAGCAGTGGCCAATATTCTACATTTGGTCGCGATGGAGAGCCAAAAGCTTGACGTCAGCATGTTCGTTGTTTTGTTTAGATACGACGATCGAACGAGCAACATGCCGCGTTTACGGACATCGATTACATGGCACCCACCCCTGACTGGGCGTGCTTCGGCAGCAGGCAGAGGGGCTTCGATCCAAACGAGACACGCTGGCATCGGAAGAAGAAGAAAGATATCAGTGGATGTTAAGATGCCCACCCATACATAAACTGGGGTGGGTTGATTCCCCCTAATCTCCTTCGCTGCGTCTGCAGGAACAGGAATAAGCGGCAACGTTTATCGTGAAGCTGCAGAGAAGAGACCGCGATTCATGCTTATCAAAATTGTCTTGTAATCAAATCTCAGAAAATTTGTTGTGCCGCATGAACAATCGCATTTGCATTGAGTTACAAACAGCCAGAAAGATCGCGTTTTTATTCGGCTTTCTCCACGACGTCTTTGGCACGTTGGTCGCCAAAGCGGCGACGGCTGACGAAACGACGACGGCTAATGAAACGGCGGCGACTGATGAAGCGACGACGGCTAATGAAACGGCGGCGACTGATGAAGCGACGACGGCTAATGAAACGGCGGCGACTGATGANGCGACGACTGATGAAACGGCGACGACTGATGAAACGGCGACGACTAATGAAACGACGGCGACTAATAAAACGGCGACGGCTGATGAAACGGCGACGACTGATGAAACGACGACGACTGCTTAAGAATGCATCTTTAGATTTCGCTGCAAAAAACGAGAAACAAAATGAAGCTCAACAGTCACTTAATTACATGTGCTGCCATGGATGCCATCATATGTAGAAATAATTAAACATAACTAACCAAACAGTACTGTATGTACGCTCATTATAAAACGGCATGGACGTGCTTTTACTATATGAAGCCCTAAAAGGCCTTGGATGTGTTGATAATACAATTACAGACAGAATATCATGGTCTTCGAAGATGTTTTGAAAATTGGCCGCGCATGAACGTTATCTTCCGGAATATTGTCCCACTCTGCGAATCACAGAGTTGAAATAATTACAGAGAAGAAAAAAATGTTTATCATCAGATGGGAGTATCATTGGGCATCAAGCCAGTTAATTTATAAAATAATCAGGCTTCTATCCTTCCGTTGTTCATTTCATTAAATAAAGGCTGGCGCTCGCAACCGATTCTTAATTGACAGTTGTTATCCCGCACCGCTCCATACCGGGTAGGCTGTTGAAGGAGCTGGCGGAAGAGCTCGCCCCAGTATTGACCACGCTCTTTCNAATTATGCCGCTGGAGCAGCACGCTCAAAGCTGAGTCAGCTCCTGTATTGTAAGATGATGATGATGATGACCGCTCGCGGGAGTTGGGTTCTTAACTAGGCCGGATTTTTAGTGTTCAGTCGGTGAAGTTTCTGAGGCTGTCATCGCGTGGCTCTCGCACTCAAGAAAAATGTTTCCTGTTTCATTTCAAAGTCCTTTGATTGCTTCTTTAATTAACTCAGTGAATATTACATACATACATGATGGTGTAATGCAGTGAAACCTGTCTAAGAACGGTCGCCTTTGGGACCAGAGGAAAATGGCCTTTATAGACAGGTGGTCTTTCTGTCCAGGTTGATTTCTATAGATAGTGTCATTTAGGGGTTATGAAGAGTGACCTTTATACAAAGGTGGCTGCTCTATAGAGGTGGCCGCTAATACTGGTTTGACTGTGATTGTGCCAACGTAGAGCAAATCAGTTGTTAGAGATCGGAATTAACCAAGCACGCTCAAAGTAAACCCATGATTACAAAACTAGAAGTGCACCTGCCGCGCATTTGGAGCCAACCTTGGAGTTGTGTGGGATGCAATAATAACTAAGGAATGAATGATAAGGCGTGTCCTGGGTGTAAGGTGTATAATCAGCACTCTGGCTAACTTTCAATCTGATGAAATACAGGCGGGCAACGATATTTATATGTGACAAACAAAAATGGGAACAATAGAGATTAATATACAAGAGGCTAACTGACATGAGAAAGAGGTTACGAATAATTACATGTAGATACTCACGCTACAGAGTCAACAATATACTCTTACCTACTTACCAGCAGAGCTGTCTTTCGAAGCTTTCTCTTCTACTTTGGCAACAGCGTCCTTCTTGGCAACGGTCGTGTCTTTGACGGATGCTACTTTGTCCTTCTGTTCAGATTTGGTTTCGTCGGGACTTTCCTCGTTCTCATCATCACCATCTTCCACTTCGTTCAATTCTTCGTCTCCATCCCCTGTGTTGTCTTCGACTTCTTCGTCTTCAACTTCTTCGTCTTCGACATCTTCGTCTTCGACATCTTCGTCCTGGTCATCATCGCTCTCATCTTCGTCATCAAGTTCTTCGTCTTCGTCGTCCGTGTCCGCTTCCTTGGTGTTTTCTGCGTTGCTTTCTCGCAGTGCTGCCGTCAATTCGTCAGGCTTGCTGCTGACTTTGGCTGCGTCCGCTAAATATCAATTATTTGAGAACGTTCACTAGGAAAGCAATCGCGGCGGCCTTCCAAAAGACCCAGATAAATGACCACTCAACCAACTTTATCGGTCGTATGTTCATGTTTCATAGTCATGCAATTAGCTCTGCATAAGGCCAATGAAATTAGATTAATATTTTCTCGTCAACGCCCGCATCTGATTTTGCCTCCGCATCAAAAAATTTCAGTATTTACAAAAATATCATTATTTTCTAAATAAAAGGAGAATATTTAAACATCGATATCTCGTTTGTCGCAATGAGCTGTTTCCGACCAACTATGGGTTGTGCCGTGTTGTCAGCAGGGTTGCATTGACGACGGAAAGGAAAGGAACAGACAAAAGTGAAAATGTGCCTATGATTAAAACTCCACAGGGTGCATCGTGTACAAAAAAGGACAGGGGTCAGGATGGTTAACATAGTAAATTGATAATTGAAGTTTTTCAAATATATTTTTCTTTGGTGTTCTTTCACAAATGTTGTGTGGTTTCTTTTAATTTTGTCATGCACCTGATATCACTTAACTTGTCTGATTCTGTTAGACACAATATACCAGGAACTTGACATGATCTTATTTCAGCGCTACAAAGGTGATAGAAAGTGGTTTTGAAATTGAAGGTGCGACGAAGCTCGAATTTTCCTTGGTAAAAACTAATGAATAATGAAAAATGAAATAATCCCTCTTCAAAATTTGGAAAATGGTTGACGAGAAATTATTAATCTGATTTCACTGGCCTACTTATTGTCATACTGTAATCATTTCCGCATCATCAACAACCAATCAAACATAACTGTCAAATAAGTAACAGAAAGTAATTTTGCCTATCCAATTTCATGTAAGATATCGAAAGCGGAACTAGATTTCTGCTTTCTGAGAAACGTGGCAACTGTTACAAAGTCAATGGATAAGAATGAGCTATTAGCTGAGCTGAGAGTTTCCGCATTTTGGACTTCGGTTTACGACTTTTCAGACAAATATAAAAAAGCATTTTACAAATTATTTTACTGCTCGGCACAACATGCAAAAATTTCTAAATGCGAGACATTTTGCAAACGATAACATTACCCGGAACCCGATTGAAATTGGGCTGCAGACATTCGACAAAGCAACTGTCCAAAGCAAGGTATGAAAAACGTTCGAAAATAAATAATCCTGCTGATTGTAGCCTTTAATTGACATGTTGAAGAGTGATTTACCTTTTTCCTCGTTGGCGCTAACGAGCAAGGAAGAGAGCAGAAAAGCAAAGCACAACAGAAGGAGCTTCATCTGAAATAAAATCACAAAGTGGACGTGTTTGCATCGGAATTCAGAAATATAAACACAGGCAGAAGATTGCAGACCAGCGTAAGACCATAAAACGAACCTTTGAAGTGTATGTCTTCGACCTTCTGGCATGCAGATTGTAAAGCGAATGATGAGGAACTGAGAACTTTCGGGTTCTTCAATCCAGATGCAGGGGCGGGTAAAACGCGGACGCTTCTTCAAGCATTTGTGAAATGTGAGAAGTTCCGTTCTGTCATCCAAACAGTCTCGCACAGTAGAAAGGCGTGCCGCCGACTGCCGGTCAATCATTGAAGTGGCTTTCGAAACCGATGGAAGACTTCTTGAGGCACATACAGGGATATGCGGTCCACAACATTTTGAAGCTCGATACAAATGTTTGAAATACTGGGCAAAGAAAGATTTCAGTATGTGTATGTGTGACCTTATTTCTGAAGTCCATAAGTTAGAGTGTAACTTGTTTACACGGAGCAGAATGAAACAAAATAAGGACCATACAAATGATACAATAATTACGATTGTTTGTTATTGATGCAAACAATTCGAGTACTGCATGGTAGAATATGGTCCTCTTAAGTCATACAGTAGAGTAGTAGTGATTTTATGAAATCATCTAATCGTGGTCAAGGGCATATTGCAAGTGACATTTACTTTGCATTTCAAGTCACAGTGCCCGTAGAAGCAACACGCTGGGAAACCACCTGTACATCCGTGGGAAAACAGTATCGCATCCGGAGAAAATCGTTACACTGGGCAGAAAACCTTCAGCCATTTAGTTGTGGAAATTAGAAGAAGAGGGATAACAAACAAAGCTACCACAGAACAGAAGAAACACCGATGTGCGGCTCTTTGGCGGAATATTTCAGTGTTCTTTGCATTCGACGCTGAGTACTATGACGAAGAGCAGCGTATCGGGACTGCAAAAATGTAACAGCACTTCTATCATGGTCTAAGTACCCTTGGTATTTGGAGTACATTTATCAGCCAAGTGTTTTGATTTTGCCCCTGTATGAGTCTAGCTCAGTGATCATGTCAATAGCTACTGATTTGAATTAATTTAAACTTGTTTTTGTTTCGACTTCAAGTGAAAATTAACTGTGAAGGCCATTCTGTAATCCTTGTAGTCGTAAGTCGTATTAGCGAATCGCAATCAGTCATTGGAAACCGGCAGCCAGCGTACGGAAAACACAATCACACATCCACAAAGCAATCATTTCAATTTAATTCCAAGCATTATAAAGCCTGGAAACAGTCAATTTTCTATGTGTAAGTAGAACATGTCAAAGATTGCAGATAGGCAGCAATACATTTGTTTACATTACTCAAAGCATGCAGCCTTCAAAAGCACGCTTGTTTTCGAAAGTGTACAACTTGAAATGAGCAAGAAAAATAGATGAAAAAATTCAACGAAAAATATTGTTATGACTCCAAGTGACGTTTCTTCTTCTGCTGACACAGATGCAGCCGTGTGCCCGCTATACTTCAGGCGGAAGTGATTTGTCCAATGGTTGCCATGCCGTATCAGGCGGCAGCTATTCTCCTCGACAGTCCCAAACACTTCCTTGTCCATGAGGTCTGGCTACATCATGGGTGAATTCCTTTCAGTCGGAATCCGACCTATAGGTTATATAATTTCCGACTGTCCTGGAACAGCCAGTTCCTCTAAGAAATACAACGCATATCACGATACATAACAATGATAACATCGCGATAAAAGTATCCGGTCAAAGCCGCGATGGTGCAAGGCGGACGGCACCCAGCTCGATCGTCATACAACAGTTGCCAAATCCCTACCCAAGCGCAGTATGCAATCCGAATTTTGATATATGGAACAGTGGTTATACGTTTTTCTTGTCATAAAAATGCTTGCGTTTTATAACTTGCATTTCTTAGTTCAAGAACTGATGCTTTCGGTGCTTTCTGTGCTGCGGTGGAAAGAAATTCCATCCGCTTTTGTTCAGTCTTCCGAGGACAGCAAGAATAAAAATCTAATCTTACAAACACTGGATATTATTGATTGCGTAATTACGTTATTCGGAAATACTAACGTGACAATATTTATGCCCAGAATAGATCCTTTTCGGAAGAACATTCAGGCTGGCCTCCCTTTCAGGGGATTGCAGACAAAGCCTTGTTTTCAGGCGGAAGCGATCTGTCCAATGGTTGCCATGCCGCATAAAATGCCAGATATTCTGCTCGAATGTCCCAAACACTTCCTTGTCCATGAATTTACCGCAGGGGTGAATTCCTCTGGCACAAAATCACCACCTAAGCGCAGTATAAAATGATCTTGCTACGAAACAGTGATGGTACTTTGGCATGGACTAACAACCTAAGCCATCTAAATAGTCTAGGAATGAGGTCATCTGTCCGCATCAGTAGCAAAAGCTTCCATAACAACAATGCACACGTGCCATGGCACCGTCTCTTAAGTTAGTGATGTGGTCACAGACTATTCATGTACTGCTGTCAGTTCAAAACGTTGTCAGGGGATTCAACTGGTTTCCATGACGATCGACCTTTGCGATCTGCCTTTGGCGTGTAATGTCGCAAAAGGACAACAGAAGATTGCGATGAGCAACATGTATGAATTGGCATTTGAATAGAGCGTTACGCTCCATACTTCGTACAGAGTTCATTTCTACAAAATTTAGGTTTTGGCCCACCAACCGATGCGAACAGCAGAATTATATTTCTTTGCAGCATATTTCATATGCACTGAACAAGTGAACATGCCCTTCTAGGATTTAAGAAGGTCGCTCGTATATCCAATATCGAATTTATTCTGAAATTTCCTACGATTACATATATAATTTATGCTCTGAATACAACCGTTTCAGGAAGATTTCACATTATGATCAATTACTAATTATCAATTAGACTTTATGAGTAAATATTTATAAGAACTTTCCGTTATAAGAACTGAGGTGGACAATCTTGAAATTGTTCGTTTTCCAGGTGGAAGGAATCTGTCCAACAGAGGGCAAAACACTTCCTTGTCCAGAACACTTCCTTGTCCAGGAGGTTATAGCACAGGGTGAATAGTTCTCAGACAAAATCATCCCGCCCACCCGCATCACCGTGAAAGTTCAATTATCAATTATCTTGTGGCCCGGGACATGATCAAGTCATACTTAATGCTGTATATTGCAACAAGAAGAACAGATTTTGCAAAATATTAAAAGAATACTTATAATTTTATGTATATTTCCTAAATAAAATACGTATTACTCGATAGAAGAAGAAATAAGACGGAAAAGAAGTTTAAACATGCGGCACTGCTTATAGATCGACTCAAAGGGGCGCAGTCTGTCGAAACTGGATATTTTGTTGTGGTAATTCTTGGCAAAGTGGCTTTGATGCGGATGGATGGTCTCCCGCAGAGATAAGAACGGACAGAACAGGCAACTTTGGCAGACGCAACCAGCGAAGGTTCCGACAACGGAGCACGTTCCTCTGCTAAGAGACACATACAAGGTTGGTGGAGCCTCATTGAATAGTCACTCTCATTCGTTCTATGGTTAATATTACTAGTTTCGTTGTATTTGGTATTTCTCTTCTTTTTGTCGTTTAGATGAATTTCCTGTTAATATTCGTCATTTGTGGCATCGTCCTGCAAAACGCCCACGCAGCGGCAATCGAAGGTGAATTGTAAATAGTGCAATCTGATTAGGAAAATCTATCATTTTACCAAGTACATTTCAAGTTCAGCGTTCAACGTTTTACGGAAGGACGCTTAAATGCAAAGCGTCTGTACGGGGGCAAGGAACTTACTGAAGGCTAATGTGCGACTTGATTTGCATTTCAATTCACAGACGATCTAGAGAAAAGCAATGTGGATGGCGGTGTAGATGCGCAAGATGGTGCTGTGAATGACGGCGACGCAGAGCCAGAGGAGATGGAAGATGAGGATGACGACGAAGACGAACTGACAGACGACGAAGAGGAAGGAACCGAGGAAGCGGATTCAGACGCCCAAGATGAGAACAACGACGACGAAGAAGACAGCAAGGACGATGAGGCATTAGAAGAGGCAAAGGACTCAGCAGTCGAGAAGAAAGACATCCCAAAGGATGAAGGTGAAGAAATGCTAATTTTTATTTATTTTAGTTCATCATGAAAACAAAATCTAATTGATGTTTCAATTTAGGCATGGTTTTCGTACTTTTTAACCGCGAAAGGCCTCAAAGTATGTCCGCTTCTTCTTGAATTTATTCGTACTGATACAAGAAAAACATTTTTATAATCTCTTTGTTATAGACAACTCAAGCGATCCTTGGATATTTGGACGTCGACGTCGACGTCGACGTCGTATATCGTTGAGACGCCGACGTATTTACATCAGACGCCGAACTGTTTACACAAGACGTCGATCTGTTTACCTCAGACGCCGAACTATTTACACCAGACGTCGAGCTATTTACACAAGACGCCGAACTGTTTACACCAGACGCCGATCTATTTACACGAGACGCCGACAAGCCTATGTCGCCTGAAGCTGTATGATGTGACAATAGCAGTTACTCAACGTATTCATCTTGTTCACATGAGTCGTTCTAATTTACTCTGGCAATGAAACTCCGTCGACATGATGTCAGTCGTATTTGCTTCTCTTGTTACTCCAAGTAGCTCAGATTGGGTGGATGGGGTGGGGAGATCATCAAGTGGAGTCTAAACTACTCACACAATCTTCTCAAGATCCTCTAGGATGACTTGATGTGAATCATTACAATACTTGAATATATAACTGAATACGAGGTAAACATGCAGATGAGGCTATGTTATAGCAATACTGTATAATTGTAGTAGCAGACACGTGGACGGGCAGTATTGTTTATTGGTTTTGCTGTGAACTACAGTTCACTTGGAACACCGTGTGTCTATTGCTGTGCCATTCTATCTGTATTTCAAGAAGTGATGCGATTACTAGATAAGAAACACTCTCATCTTCTGTTGTGAATAATTCAGGTGATGTAATGAGGCTAATTTTACAAACTTCAATAATCAAATTAAAAATGCGCTAAGTAGAAGCAGGATTAAAATCGATGTATGAGATCAGCGCACGATCAATGCAAGCTTTCAGTGTTTGTCGGTGACACTACGCATGTGAATGGTGAAATCGTGGTTCTGGTGATGTGCAATAAACTACACCAAATAAACGACACGGATACAACACTTCACATTGTCGCCATTACTTCTACTTTAACCGTGTTGTACCTCATTGGAATTCTCTACCAAAGGACGTTGTATTTTGCAAAACTTTGCATTTATTTAAACGAAAGCTTCACCGCTATCTCACATCTCACTGACACGAACAATATAATTTGATAAATGTATAGTATTTATAATTCTCCATGTAGTTCAAGTGTATCCCTGGATACCTTCTACGTGTGCCTTATGCTGTTGGTCATTCATTTTTCCAATAAAGCCAAATTCAACTTAGAGAACTCTCCCATCCCACCTTCCTGTTGATGTCCTTCTATTCTGGTAATTTTGAGATTTGTGCGTTATCTAGAATGTTTCCTTGTTAGGAAGATGGTGAAGCAAATGGAAATCTTTTTTGTGTGAATTATTGATATAGTAGGGCTTATGACTAGTGCAGTTAACTTGACAAAATGTTACTCAAAGAAAGCGATCAAGCTCCATGTTTAGCTTCTATCCTACTCTACAACCTTCCCAGTAAACACAAGGCGTATTTACGACGTACCCGCGGCGTCCAAACATGGCCTCGGAGCGTCCATGGGACGTCCTAAGACGTCTTGTGCAGGGGCAGCGCCAGGGGGGTGGACTGAGGAGGACGCGTCCCCCAGTTGAAGTTTAGGTCGAGTTTTCAATTCCTCCAAATCCGTCAAGAAATTCGCCATAGGGGAGGGGGATTTGGAGGACTCGTAATTACACCGAGTAAGCTATTGTTTAGCATATTAAAGGAGACGTGAGAAAAGCAGAAATGTTTGAAAATGTCATCCAGATGAAAGCAATTTGCAAAATTGTGAGGAATATTGTCAAACATTTTCAGGGCTTCGCCCCGAAGCCTCACCAGGTCTGCGCCCTGGACCAGCTTAACCAGTGAAAATAACGACCCCCAGCTGTAGTTCTAATCAACTCTGGTCATTTCTGAAGAGGGATTCTCCAATGCTTGGTTTTGTCCCCTCCAGATATTTTAGGCTGGCGCCGCCACTGGTCTTGTGCTTGCAGGGTTTGACCAATTAATCAAATTCTCATTTTATCACTGTTATACTCTCCTAAAGTAACTCAACAACCACTAGGAACGCTAACATTTGTAAATATTTAAAANTTAAAAGGATAATATATTTATATAATATATATTTCAAAGCATTTCATACATGCACGTGCATTTCGCGCTCTGCTTTCAGAACCAACTGGTAACTAGTGACGTCACTTGATCACGTCACAAGGAATGCAGCGTGGCGTTATACAGTCCAACATTGAGTGTAACCCAATGGGTATTGCTTAACAGGTTTACCTATAAACGTTTTCTCAAATGCCTTGTTAATAATTTTAGAACTCCGTGCGTTGCGCAGAACGGTGTTGTTAAGAAAAGCGAACAGTAGAATCTAGAAACTGCCCCCATCTGCTACGAGCAGATCGTGAGAGGAATCAGTGTGCATCTCCAGAATGGAAGGGGGTCACTTTGTATTTGGGATTTCACCAAAGCAAAGCATTGACTGCATTGTTGTGATGGATGTTTTGTGTAATTCCAGATCATTAATTGGCACTTCCTTGATAATTCTTGTTCTAATTGTATCATGTTGATGCCAGGGTGGGATATTTATTATTTGAATTTATTTGATGAATTTACTGGCAGCTTTACTCCAATGTTTCTTTTTAATTACATCGCAGAGATAGAGTCTTGCTCTTATGACACCATTAAACGACAGCGCTTCTCAATTCAGATCATCGTCGTCAAAGCAATCCACACTCAATCAAGTCAGCAATTACAAGTGAAATATCAGATCAGCAGCTGAACGGCTCAGAGAGAAACAACAGCTACAAAGCAGCATCAGACAATGCAACGCGGCTGGCGACGGCGTCTAGTAACAGCCCTTCGCCTCCTTCTGGTGGCATATCGTCGCCTCCTTCTCCTTCTGGTGACATATCTTCGCCTCCTTCTTGTGACATATCTTCGCCTCCTTCTGGTGACAATCCTTCGCCGCCTTCTGGTTAGAATTCTTCGCCNTGACAATCCTTCGCCGCCTTCTGGTGAGAATTCTTCGCCTCCTTCGCCTCCTTCTGGTGGCAATCCTTCGCCTCCTTCTTGTGAGAATTCTTCGCCGTCTCCGCCTCCTTCTGGTGGCAATCCTTCGCCTCCTTCGTCTCCTTCGTCTCCCAAACAAAGGATCATGTGTCTGTCCTGAAATAGTTAACAACCTCGAACTCAATTTTGAATAAATTCAAACCGCAAATATTCAACCAGTCCGGGCGTTGCCTTGGACTGGAGCTAGTTCCATCGGGCGACAGAAAACATTCAATTTCGAGACTCAATTTTTACAAGGCTTGAGAGGATGCCGTAGGCTTTCGCCAGACCCTAAGCGTCTACTGCCACATAGAATATAGAAGGAAAATAGATTTGCTATATTAAGTTACTCAACAATACAGTATAACATTACAATTTGTGATGTGATGCCATTCTATAACAGTTATAAAGCATAGCATCACTTAAAATTCATTCGAGTGGTGTTGTTGGATATTTTTACTGGCAAACAACGCAACGATTCATCATTGATCATTGTTGAAAATGGCAATTCAAATTGAAAATACTTTGGCAACAAGTCCAAACTCAAGCGATTTGGTTACATTGAAGCATGTGGGTACATACAAGGGAGCAATGAAGTCAGCATAAATTAGAATACTATTCATTATAATACTTACAGAGATTCAAAAAAGACTACCTATAATTACAAAAAATTTTTTTTCGTAGGGGCACTGCAAGTGATCTTTTATTTCAAATAATTACATCAACAATCTATAAAGACAAACTTTCCTAAAAGCAAATTAACTTTAACTAATAAAAACTATGCATGTCAATAGCTACTTATAAAATCTACAGTTAAAATACTTAAAACTAAACCTGACTAAGCTACTTACAAATTAAAAATCTCTTCCAATGAAGCGGTTGAGGGAATAGTGCCCAAAACACAAAATTAAAAGCTATTTTCAAAAGCCAAGCATAATTAGAATCAGATAATTGGCTACACTATACCTTTCTATTGTCAGAAAAGTCATTTTTCAAGTAACTAGTTATACTTTGCAGCACTATTCAAGTGTGAGTAATGCTAAAGAACCGTTGCATATTCTAGAAATGATGTGCTAAAAAATGAAAATAAATAAATAAATGATAAATAGGGTGTATATAATCAGGACTCTGGCTAACTCTCCATCTAATGAAATACAAACGGGCAATGATATTTATACTGTATGTGACAAACGGAAATAGGAACAATAGAGATTAATATACAAGAGGCTAACTGACATGAGAAAGAGGTTATGAATAATTACATGTAGGTACGCTACATGCTCTTCAATCAACCAACCCATCAGCTATACCTTCGGTTTCCAAGCTGTCCTCCTTCTCTTCCCCCGATGCATCAATTGCGCCTTCGTCCAAGGCAACGCTTTGAAGGTCGTTCATCGAAGCGGCACTGTCCTGTCCGGGGGATGCATTCTCAGAGGCAGCGTCAAGTTCATCTTTAGTCTGGTCATCAATGTTGTCATCGTCATTTGTCTGTTTGTCTGTGTCATCATCATTGTCACTATCCGTGTCATCAGTAGCTTCGTCTCCATCTACCCTTCCATCATTGACTTTCTCTGATTCGTCAATTGCAGTATTGCTTTGACTGGAAGCTGTAGTGGAATGTTTCACTTTTGATTCGGTCAGCTCGAGATCATCTGTGGATTGCAAAAGTTAAACAAATCATGAAACTTCCTCTTTTGTTAAATGCCGAATCAATTCCCTGATACTGGATGGAGGAGAGTTAAGAACTAGTTTTCCAATCAAATCAATCTGAAAATACCGTGATCAGTCCAATAAAATTGAATAAATATATTTATTTAAATATAAATATATATATTTTATAGTGTTGGTTTTACCTTCGATTTCAATCGCATTGGCAATCTGAAATATCAACACAATCGCCACGAAAACCAGGAAGAGTCTCATCTGCAAAGCGATGAGAGGAAACAACATTAGATATAGCGATGTTTCATACTTTGAAATTGCATCGCCGTGCCTGCCTTGGACCTACCTTCATCAGATCAGCGGGCGGTCGTCTACAAGGAAGGTATGACCATGACTGAGGTCCTGGTCTTTTTGCAGTCGCAGAAATGTCTGAACACACAATGGCTTCCCCACAGGTTGCCCATAGCAACCGTCATCAATCTCGCACTTGGTTTCGAGTATCACATTTGCCCTTTGACATCTGGGTCTCAACAATCGAAATCGAAAGGAAACTGCCGATCATTTGTTCTTCCCTAGGGAAAACTTTTGAGAAACATGTTTTAAATTCCAATTCTTCGCCTTTAAATTTCTAGTGGTCGAATTTCGGTTGTTCGTAAAGTGAGAGTCAACCTACAAACGGAAAGGCCAAGGGAAGGCCTCTTTTTCTAGTGGATTAAGATTCAGCATCGGATTTCTTCATGAAAGGAATGCTTGAGCATTTCAATAGACAAGGGAATGACCCTGCAATTTCAGGGAATGACCCTTAAAGTGAATGACATGTTGTCTTTCCGCACGATCTAATCGTTGTTCTTGGAATGAAGGAGACGTATTTATCGGCGAGAATTCGAAAATGGATCATAAGAAAGAACCCTAATACAATAATTGCGACCGCGTTATCGATGGAAAGTTCAAATTCTTCGAACAAAACACATTTGCTCAATTGATGGTTATCAATATGATCGTTTTACCGGACTGTGCAGAACACTTCCTTGTCTGGTCCAGGAGGTCACAGCAAGGGGGAATTGTTCCTTTCAGACCAAATCCCCACCCAAGAACACAGTGGCTGTGTAGTTATCTTGCTACGGAACATTGATGATACGATGGCATGTGTCACTAAGCAGATGTCAAGCAAGACCAAATCACTGAGCCATTGAGATTATCTACCCTACAGGCAGTGGTGCGTTCAATGCAATTCAAGGTAGTTGCGCTGTTCTATTTTGGCAACTTCCTTGTAACCAACAGCAGATAGCTCACATTTTTGATTTCGTCAGGGATCCCTAAGGGTATTCGACTAACATGTATATGCCCTCTGAATAGGTGTCCAGATGTACGTCTATATCCTTGAAAAGAGGGTACACAATAGGGGACGTACTCTTTTTGAGGCTAGGGTACATACTATATACCCTTTGCTATAACAGTGCGTATATGTGTTGCTTTGGTTTGGAAACATTTTGACAGATTCTGCTTGGTGGATGTTGCTGCGGTATGCATTCTTAGATAGACACCGATGTATATATTAATCGTCTAAACAGTAGTACCAAATTACTTGATTTCAATCAACATGTGTATTGTACGTTCTAAGGTCACGGATACACCTTCAAGTCAAGCAAACACTCTACGTGAAAACAGAGGCTTCACTCTCTGACGAGATAAGATCAATACGGATCAATACTGTTTTCTTATAGCAAGCTGCTCACTTTTGAAATAACTGCAAAATAAACACATGGCAAGATTCTTCTTATCAGTGCAAACATAATACAACATTAGAGTGACCACCAGTACTAAATGACACCACTTGATTCACTAAGCGCCATCAGCAAACAACAGTCTGAAAAGTCCACTTTCAAGAAGTCCTTCAAAGATTCATTCACGCAGTATAAGGCCATCGTTTGATAAGATAATCGTTCGTGTTAAGCGACCGCTTTTAACTGATGATCGCATAAGACGGACTCTATAGATCATGAACTTTAAAGAATATTATTATTTTGTTGAATATTTGTGTTTGTTTGTCATGAATTGGAATTGAAAGCATCGTTGCCATCGTTACCGCATGTTTCAGATGACGTTTATAATACCCAGAAACCACCTGTGCGTCCTTCGACTTGTTGTAAAAGCGAACTATATTTTCCTTTGTAGCCTGCAAACTGCCTGGATGTTTGCAAAGAAAACATTCTATCTGACATGATCATCAATACCCCATATAATTGTTGTCATTTCCTATTTCACTTGTTGCGATGTTGACCAAACTCCAATAGCACAAGGCCATCTTGAAATTGGATACGACTTACAAAGTGGCATTTCTGCTTTTGTTCTAGCTTGTTCGTCACATTTCGTGTCATGTCTTACCCATTTGAGTTCATTCTTAAACTGCTATCTAATGAGTTGATCTATGCATTATTTTGACAATGTTTCGCCTCGTGCCATTTGAGACAGTAGGAAATGGAAATGCATCTCTGTCTAGCGTGATGTTGGGCTTTGCCACACATAACTAAAGGACATCAGATTAGATCGTTTATTGTCAACCACTCAAATTACACGCTGATAGAATTGCTCGCGTTTTTAGTTGCTACAATTTTACAATCTTGCATTAGTTCACACGTTGCATTCTTTCGGCGCCTAGCGACCTAACCTCAGCGTCTAGCCAACATAGCCTCGGCGTCTAGCAACGTAAACTCGGCGTCTAGCCACGTAAACTCGGCGTCTAGCCACGTAACCCCGGCGTCTAATTACAGAAACTCGGCGCCTGTTCCTATAGCATCGACGTCGGACATATCTACGGCGGCGTCTTCTGGTCCTGCGGCGACGTCTGGTTGTCCTACGGCGACGTCTGGTTCTACGTCTGCGATGGTACGCAGGATCATTCGATGCGTCTGTGAATAACAAGAAAGACACATAAATACTCACGCGACACATTTGCGACAGATCTCAACTGTTATGTCATATTTCGATGTCAAGTTGTTCTAGTACTAGCGATAAAGAACTTACACAGTTATCAATTAAGTTTTTCAGCCCTCCTCCTGTTGTGATTGTATTTTATGCATTAATACAGTCAACATTTCTAAATTTGGTCAGATTGCATTATAGCAAACATAATCAAGTGTTTAGGTTCACCTTCATCCTTTGGTATGTCTTTCTTCTCGACTGCTGAGTCCTTTTCCTCTTCTAATGCCCCGTCGTCCTGGCTGTCTTCTTCGTCGTCGTTGTTCTCATCTTGGGCGTCTGAATTCGCTTCCTCGGTTCCTTCCTCTTCGTCGTCTGTCAGTTCGTCTTCTGGGTCAGCCACATTACCATCTGCATTGCGTGAATCATCGATTGAAGACCAACTCACAGCATCGATCGTCTCATCTTCTAGGTCTCTGCTCAAACTAGAAGGGTCTGTGATGAAATGATAAAATCAAGTAGTATTTAAATGCCTTTCGTAAGATCGTCTCATACAAATAGAAGTCTGCAACGCCGAACGTGAAGTGTATTTGGTAAAATGATAGATTTTCCTAATCAGATTGCACTATTTATAATTCACCTTCGATTGCCGCTGCGTGGGCGTTTTGCAGGACGATGCCACAAATGACGAATATTAACAGGAAATTCATCTAAACGACAAAAAGAAGAGAAATACCAAATACAACGAAACTAGTAATATTAAGCATAGAACGAATAAGAGTGACTATTCAATGAGGCTCCACTAACCTTGTATGTGTCTCTTAGCAGAGGAACGTGCTCCGTTGTCGGAACCTTCGCTGGTTGCGTCTGCCAAAGTTGCCTGTTTTGTCCGTTCTTATCTCTACGGGAGACCATCCATCCGCATCAAAGCCACTTTGCCAAGAATTACCACAACAAAATATCCAGTTTCGACATACTGCGCCACTTTGAGTCGATCTATAAGCAGTGTCGCATGTTTAAACTTCTTTTCAATCTCCCTTCTTCTTATCTTGAACGTACAGCATACTGCAGATTTGAATAATTACAGTAAGATAATATATATATCATATCATTATTTCAATATTTTCCAAACTCTATTTTCTGTTCAAAAGGTTCGTTTCAGCAATCAGCACCAACAGAGTCATCGAGGTCTTTTGATTCATGGAACAGTAAATTTTTAAACCAATTACAGCAGCAACGCTTAATATAGTTTTGGGTGGGCATGCTTTCTGTACTGCCATCTATCTGTCAACTATAGAAAATAAAGTTGAAAATTAACTTGTATGATATTGCGTTGCAATTTACGGCGTTAATTGTGACTCTGTCATGTTGAAGCATGTCCCACAAGATAACTGATAATTGAGCTTTCACGGTGATGCGGGTGGGCGGGATGATTTCGTCTGAGAACTATTAACCCTGTGCTGTAACCTCCTGGACAAGGAAGTGTTCTGGACAAGGAAGTGTTTTGCCCTCTGTTGGACAGATTCCTTCCACCTGGAAAACGAAAAATTTATGATTGTCCATCTCAGTTCTTATAACGGAAATTTCTTATAAAGGTTTACTCATAATTAATTTTAATTGATAATTAGTAATTGATCATTATGTGAAATCTTCCTGAATCCGTTGTATTCAGAGCATAAATTATATATGTAATCGTAGGAAATTTCAGAATAAATTCGATATTGGATATACGAGCGACCTTCTTAAATCCTAGAAGGGCATGTTCACTTGTTCAGTGCATATGAAATATGCTGCACAGAAATATAATTTTGCTGTTCGCATCGGTTGCTTGGCCAAAACCTGAATTTTGTAGAAATGAACTCTGTACGAAGTGTGAATCGTAACGCTCTATTCAAATGCCAATTCATACATGTTGCTCATCGCAATCTTCTGTTGTCCTTTTGCGACATTATACGCCAAAGGCAGATCGCCAAAGTCGATCGTCATGGAAACCCGTTGAATCCCCTGACAACGTTTTGAACTGACAGCACTACATGAATAGTCTGTGACCACATCAGTAACTTAAGAGACGGTGCCATGGCACGTGTGCATTGTTGTTATGGAAGCTTTTGCTACTGATGCGGACAGATGACCTCATCTAGACTATTTAGATGGCTTAGGTTGTTAGTCCATGCCAAAGTACCATCACTGTTCCGTAGCAAGATCATTGTATACTGCGCTTAGGTGGGGATTTTGTGCCAGAGGAATTCACCCCTGCGGTAAAGTCATGGACAAGGAAGTGTTTGGGACATTCGAGCAGAATATCTGGCATTTTATGCGGCATGGCAACCATTGGACAGATCGCTTCCGCCTGAAAAACGGACTCACTTATAGCTTCCTCTGCATGCCCTGAAAGGGAGGCCGGTAAAAGCACAGAGGCTGCGATGGCATTCGCAATCCGATGGCGCCGTTGTTCATTGGTTGTTTGGAGGCTTTGTAAGATTTAGAATGTATACCCGAAAAGGATGTGTTCTTGGCATAGATGATGATGTTCCACCGATTGTGCCGATTCTGCGGATTCTCCAGAAAATCCAGAGCGACAAATCCGACACCCTGCTGCTAGCCCTCAATTGGCTGTCATTGTGCTGGTTCCCATTGTTGCTAGATATGCTTGCATGCCAGCCATTGCTGCTTCCGATGGCCAGGCAGACGCTGTACCAACCGTCGGATAGAGACCAGATCCACCCGCTGTGGCAATCTCTCCATCTGGCGGTCTGGTCCATCTCAGGTAGCTATACGAAACAACTTGGTTTTCTGATCAGGTTACAGAGATCCTGCTCTCATCCAGATGCAGCGCAACGAGCAAACGATATGCGGGACCATGCGGGACCCTGGCATGCTTGGGCTTGGTGATGTGATGAATGACATTCCTGTCCTGTTCCAGCACCTGTGAGCGACTTGCTCGATTTCCTGGCATCCTTGATCAACGAGAAAAAGGTGAAGAAGAAAAACGTCTATATCATTCAGCTATATTTCCCAATATCACGAGCCACTCGGCCCTAGGATGGTTGGAAGCCTGCAATAGTGTCACGGTTTGCGAAGGGCGATTTTAGACAACTCCCACCACATCCGCGGCTGTGTGTGACATGGAAGGTGCAGCAGGCATTCTCTGTGCTAGGGACGCTCGAGCCACTTGAGACACTCTCGCTGCAAGTACTGACGTACAAAGCGACCCTGCTTCTGGCTCTGACGTCTGTCGCGCGAGCACATGGAATCCGTAGTCTGAGTCTTGACTAATTACCCAGGCCAAAGATGACTCTTGGGAGTTCAGCCTAAATGAAAATGTGAAGACATCATGATCGGATCATCCACCGCAAAAATCTTCTTGCTTGCCTTTCCGTCAAACCCATCGCTTTGCGCAGCCCACTTTTTAAGTCACTGCGTGTCGAGGTAGAAGGATTTATTCACCACACTCAGGAGTGAGCTCTCAAACGATATCACGATGGCTGCGGCAGCCTTTGAGTTGTACAATATTGATGTACGCTTTACCGGACATTCGACAAGAGTGCCGCGACCTCGGCGGCAGCGGACGCTGGTATTTCGCTGGATTCAATCCTGGTCGCTGCTGACTGGGCGTCAGAGTCAACTTTTGATAAATATTCAATCATCGACAGACTGTCCCTGAAGGCTTTGCTCTGCCTGTTCTTTTTAGTCATGCAAACAAGTTAGCCTGACGTTTCGTTGTGATTGATCTACGTTTTGCGAGCAATGTTTCTATTAGAAACTTTCTAATAAGATAGTTCGTTCTTGCATGAGCTCTAGATTTGCTTTTGAACTGAAAGACAGCCTTGATGACCATTTGCTTCGAAATCTGCACTAGTATTGTGGATATCAGTCGGAGGGGGAGCGGAAAAGAAATTAAATTTCCTCTGAACTGCCCCGTTATCAAGCAAAGGCACAGACAATACACAAAGGACGTTATCAGGAACTACGAGACATACACAAGATGGCGGCGCTTGGAACATGTCTGAAGTTGACGGCCCTGCTGGCTTTGGCTGTTGCTTCACTCATTCCTCTCTTAACGAAGTACGACGTCATCAAATGGTCAGTACAAGATGCTACAGTTAAACAAGAACCAATAAAAAAGGTAGTCAAGGAGAGGATTCTATCGAAATCAGAGCTTGCCAGATATGACGGAAGCCAACCAGATCAACCTGTTTACTTGGCATTTCTAGGAAAAGTTTACGATGTTTCATCTGGCAAAAAGCATTACGGAAAAGGTGGAGGGTATTCCTTTTTCTCTGGTAAAGATGCTACCAGGGCCTATATATCGGGTGACTTTACTCCCAAAGGGTTAATCGATGACATCGAGGACCTTCCCGTTGAACGCTACACCGACATCAACCAATGGACTGAACTTTATGAAAAGCAATATGTTTACGTTGGTAAGCTGCATGGGGCTTTTTACACGGAGGATGGAACACCCACAGACCAGCTAAGTTCTGCTTTACAGAAAGTCGAACAAGCAAAGGCTTTGAAAAATGACGAGGCAAAACTCAAGCGTGATTTTCCTGATTGCAATGTTGAATGGACTCCAAGCACTGGCTCGCGGGTGTGGTGCTCAAGGGAAAGGTACGCCCGTACAGCTCATAGATAATGTGGCGCTACTTTGTTTACTATCGAGTGCCAAATTAGCTTTTTACGCAATAAAATATATGAAGTATTTGTAGGGTTAGCAGGGGTGGACGGAGAAAAATTTGTAACAGGTGCACTCGGCGAGGGGCCTGGGGCCTGCCATAAGGCCCCAGCGGGGGACAGGGGGCGGAGCCCCCGGAAATTTTTTAGATATTGAGGACTCTCACCAACCAAAATGCAAGCAGTTGACAAATAGCAGCAAAATGTATCAAAACTTCTAGCTCCAGGAATGTTTTAAGGTTTCTGTAGCTAGTAAGCAATTGCTGTGTCTTGTGACAAGGTTAGTTTCCCACAGAAAGTTGTTGTTGTTGTTGTGTAGTCACTCCCAATTTTAATATGCAATTTGTTCCCACAGAAAGTGGTACAAAGCAGCGACAGCGGCGATCGAAACAACTTATCAAAAGGGCACTTCTGCAATTCTGCCGGTGCTACCGAAACAAACATACGGTGTGCAGAACGTTCCGTCTAAATACTTTGATTAAGCAAGTCAGGAATGCTTGGAAAGCCACCCAAATACAAACCTCCGAGCTATCCCATCAGTTTCAAACTTTCTATGGTCGCAAGAAAAACAAACGGAGCGCCTGGCTTCTAAACATTCAACAAAATTTCCCATTTTTCCGGGGCAAATAAAAACACGCCAATGTCGAACTTCGAGCATTCTTTGCTGCTGCAGATCAGTTTTCCACGGCTGTCGTTTCGTTAGCAGCCATTCCACTGGCACAAAGAAGATCAACCAAATTTGCAACGATCCAAATTTGCTCAGCAGACAAGTCAAGTATTTCGAGATCCTGCCGTTTGTTGTGAAACCGAGGTGGGTTCGTGTAAGGACGAAACGTTTGTTGTAGAATGCGTAACTCAGAAAGGTGCATCGGAGGTGCACAGGCAGAGAGGCGAGATGAAGAACAATGCAAACG